>OZ010797.1:213384366-213661089 GCA_963932465.1 Maratus speciosus | reverse complement strand
TTTGTACTTCTTTTGATAATTTAACTTGTTTACTGTTACTGAACTCAGAAATATAGTTAGCAATACAATAAAAATTTCATATTTTTTTTACTATTATTTAAAAAAAAAAAAGTCTTTCAAAAATCTAGAATTTCCCAACTCTAAGCTCAAACTTCTCAAGTTCATATATATTGGAAGGGGAGGCTTCCCCAGAACACCTCCATCGCGACTCCTTTGATAATACTATTGACTCCTTTAAAAATTAATTTTTAATTGCATTTTGCATGATTATATCATACATTACTTTTACTATTCATTAAAATATATGGTGATGGTTCTTATAATTAGATTCTTTTCTAATTTCACTTTTTCTTTTCTCTCACGTAGGTTTCACAAAATCACTTCCTGCACCAGGTATGATTTTTATAACCTTTTATGATTTTTACTATTTTTTTAAAAAATAAACACCGCACATTTTTAGCCCTGCGGAACTCAACTTTTTTTTTTCACTTTTTTAAGAAACTGCTCAAATTTAATTTTCATTCCTTTTCCTGGGGCATCCGTGGCCGAGTGGTTAAGGCACCACGCCGCTAATCGCTTGAGAGCGTAGGAGGTATGCGGGTTCGACTCCAGCTGGTTCCATTGCACACTCTTTGTGGAGCTCCCGGTTGTATTTCTCTGGTGTTGTAAATTTCCTTGTGACTATTTCGTCCTTGTATGTAATGGAAAAAAGGAAAATAAAAATTGTGGTTTGTGTCTGTGTATAATAAGGATCATTCGAGGCGAACAGCCATAGTTGCTATAGGCCCCAAAGCAATCTCCACTACGGTGGACCTCAATGTCAGTGCCCTCCTTTTCCTCGCTTATGCATTTCATGGAGAAAATATATATACACATATAGGCATCCCCCGACTTACGTAAGTAATGCGTTCCGTAAACTTTTTCGTAACTTGAATTTTACTTAACTCGAATTTGTAAATTGTTTAGGTAAAATTTCGTAAAAAACTAAACTATATATATATATATATATATAACAAATAAAGCCTTTGTGCAACAATATTAAAAAGCAGAAAAACCAACGTTTAAAAATGCACAAATAATACAGGAAAAGCAAGCAAACAGCTGTTTCGAATCTACTAGCGGGATTCTTCTTCAGTGCAAGACGAGGTGCAAGATAAGAAAAAAGGAACAGCGTGCTAGAAAAAGCAAGGCTGAGCAAAAGGATAGACAGAGACGCGCTGACTTATATGCTCGATGCGGGTAGCGAAGGCGCCAAAACAACCAATGAGAGAGAAGCAGTGGAAACGACTGGGTGGACAAGTAGCGACATCTACCGGAGAAGGAGAGAAAAAGAAACCAAAAAAGGGGGGGGGGGGAATTAAATTAATGCTTTCCAAATTTCCAAGTTTTTCCAAAGATTCCAAAGATTTTTTTTCAAGTATTTGGAAAGCATTAATTTATCCCCCCCCCCCTTTTTTTATTTCTTTTTCTCTCCTTCTCCGGTAGATGTCGCTACTTGTCCACCCAGTCGTTTCCACTGCTTATCTCTCCTTGGTTGTTTTGGCGACTTCGCTACCCGCATCGGGTATATAAGTCAGCGCGTCTGTGCCTATCATTTTGCTCAGCCTTGCTTTTTCTAGCACGCTGTTCCTTTTTCCCTATCTTGCACTGAAGAAGAATCTCGCTAGTAGATTCGAAACAGCTGTTTGCTTGCTTTTCCTGTATTATTCGTGCATTTTTAAACGTTGGTTTTTCTGCTTTTTAATATATATATATAATTTATACAGTATTGTTTTATAAATAAAGCATCATTCAGCAGTATTTACTCGGATATAAACTATCAAAGATTGAAAAATTGGGAAAAAAACTGAAACTAGTTGGGTGTGCCAATCCCAAAACTTTCTTCTATCTTATACATCTTAATATTTCAAAAACTAGTTACACATGTTAATACTTCAATATTATTAGTTCAATACTATACCAACTTTGATTTTCATCTTAAATTTCTGCTTTAGTCAATTAAACGGACTAAAAACGAGTTTATATCATGATATTTGTTAAAATTAATAGTTTTTCCTTATTCTGTTCTTATCCGCTGTTTGCAAATAGCCGGCTTAGCAGAAGCGAGTTCCCATCGCTGCACGAGCCGCCGATGGACAATAGAGCTACGAAAAATCAAGAAAAGTATACAAAAATCGTTATCACAGAGTCACTTTACCGCGCAATATTTCCAAATTCAAGGAGGACCTGTTGGTCAAAGCCAAAAACATGCACACAAAATTTGGTTCAATTGTATGCATAATTTTGTACACTTTTCGATGGTACAATAAAGAAAATGGCACAAACATCGCTATTACACCGCCCTCACCTTCCGGCAGATTTTTTTCAAACTCAGGGAGGACTTGTTTGCCATAGCCAGAAACATCCACAAAAAATTTGGTTCAATTCTATGCATAACTTCATTCACTTTTCGATGGTACAATAATGAAAATGGCCCAGAGATCGCAATTATAGCGCCCCCTTCTGGCGGAATTTTTTCAAGTTCAGGGAGGAATTGCTTGCCATAGCCAGAAACATACACAAAAAATTTGGTTCAATTCTATTCATAACTTCATACACTTTTCGATGATACAATATTCAAAATGGCACAAAAATCGCTATTACAGCGCCCTCTACCGGCGATTTTTTTTCAAATTTAGGGAGGACCTGCGCTTGCCATAGCCAAAAACTTAAAATAAAAATTTGGTTCAATTCTATGCATAACTTCATACACTTTTTGATGGTACAACATTCAAAATCGCTGTTAAAGCGCCCCCTACCGGCAATTTTTTTCCAAATTCAGGGAGGACCTGCTTGCCGTAGCCAAAAACTTAAAATAAAAATTTGGTTCAATTCTATGCATAATCTATCACTATCTTCATACACTTTTTGACGGTACAATGGTGACAGACGGACGGACTGGTGGACACACGGGCATACAGACATTTTCTGTAAACATGTTTTTGGGATCTCTGACCCCTAAAACGTGTAAATCCGTCGAAAACCGGAAGTCGAGGGCCTGCGCTTGCCATAGCCAAAAACTTAAAATAAAAATTTGGTTCAATTCTATGCATAATCTATCGCTATCTTCATACACTTTTTGACGGTACAATGGTGACAGACGGACGGACTGATGGACACACGGACAGACAGACATTTTCTGTAAACATGTTTTTGGGATCTCTGACCCCTAAAACGTGTAAATCCGTCGAAAACCGGAAGTCGAAAAAAATTTCTATTGCAATACTTTCTTCTATTGAAGATAGAAGAAAGTAAATACACTTTTGAAATAAACTAGTTGGATGTGCCAATCCCAAAACTTTCTTCTATCTTATCCATCTTAATATTTCATAAAGTAGTACACATGTTAATACTTCAATATTATTTAGTTCAATACCATACCAACTTTCATTTTCTTCTTAAATTTCTGCTTAAGTCAATGAAACGGACTAAAAACGAGTTAATCTATATCATGATATGTGCTAAAATTATTATTCTGCTGTTATCTGCTGTTTGCGAATAGCCGGCATAGCAGGAAGCGAGTTCCCGCCGCAGCCCGAGTTGCCGATGGACAATAGAACTACGACAAATCAAGAAAAGTATACAAAAATCACTATCACAGAGCCCCTTTACCGCGCAATATTTCCAAATTCAAGGAGGACCCGTAGGCCATATCCAAAATTATGCACAAAAAATTTGGTTAAATTGTATGTATGCATAGCTTTATACACTTTTCGAAGGTACAATAAAGAAAATGGCACAAACATTGCTATTACAGCGCCTCATTCCGGCAGATTTTTTTCAAATTCAGGGAGGACTTGCTTGCCATAGCAAGAAACATACACAAAAAATTTGGTTCAATTTTATGCATAACTTCATACACTTATTGATGGTACAATAATGAAAATGGCGCAGACATCGCAATTATAGCGCCCCCTTCTGCCAGAATTTTTTCAATATCAGGGAGGACCTACCGCCCATAGCCTTGGCCTTACACACACACACACACAAACTGGTTCAATTCTATGCATAATTTTATACAGTTTTCGACGGTACAATAAAGAAAATGGCACAAACATCGCTATTACAGCGCCCTCCCCTTCCGGCAGATTTTTTTCAAACTCAGGGAGGACTTGTTTACCGTAGCCAGAAACATGCACAAAAAATTTGGTTCAATTATATGTATAACTTCATACACTTTTCGATGGTACAATAATGAAAATCGTACAGACATCGGAATTATAGCGCCCCCTTCTGGCGGAATTTTTCCAAATTCAGGGAGGGCCTTCGTTCCATGACCAACAGCAAACACAAAAAATTTGGTTCAATTCTATACATATCTTCATACACTTTTCGATGGTACAATATTCAAAATGGCACAAAAATCGCTATTGCAGCGCCCCCTAACGACGAATTTTTTCCGAATTAGGGAAGTACCTGCTTGCTATAGCCGAGAACTTAAAATTTTTTTTGGTTCAATTCTATGCATAACTTCATACACTTTTCGATGGTACAATATTCAAAATGGCACAAAAATCGCTATTACAGCGCCCCCTACTGGCGACTTTTTTCCAAATTCAGGGAGAACTTTCTTTCCATAGCCAAAAACTTAAAATGAAAATTTGGTTCAATTGTATGCATAACTTCATACACTTTTTGATGGTACGATATTCAAAATGGCACAAAAATCGCTGTTACAGCGCCCCCTACCGGCGAATTTTTTCCAAATTCAGGGTGGACCTGCTTACCATAACCAAAAACTTAAAATAAAAATTTAGTTCAATTCTATACATAACTTCATACACTTTTGGATGGTACAATATTCAAAATCGCACAAAAATCGCTGTTACAGCGCCCCGTACCGGCGATTTTTTTCCAAATTCAGAAAGGATCTGCTTGCCATAGCCGAAAACGTAAAATAAAAATTTGGTTCAATTCTATGCATAACTTCATATACTTTTTGATGTTACAATGGCGACAGACAGACGGACTCACGGACAGACAGACATTTTCTATAAACATGTTTTTGGGGATCTCTGACCCCTAAAACGTGTAAATCCGTCGAAAACCGGAAGTCGAAAAATATTTCGATTACAATACTTTCTTCTATTGAAGATAGAAGAAAGTAAAAATATCTTGTGGAATACAGTATTTATAAATTTAACATTGATAAACTAATTTATAACAATTTTGCTAACCTCTTTACAATTTTTACATCAAACGACTATAAAAATAAGACATAATTAAAGAGGAATAAATTACCTATTCTCCGTGAATTTCTGATGGCAAGGCACATAAGTAGCTCTCACTCATACAAAATAAAATAATCTTTGATAAGCATAACATTTATTATGAATTAGATTACTACTATGAATAACTAAAAATAAAGATTAAGTTGTTGTGACAATACTACTTATAGCACACAAAATCAAAAATGAATTGACACTTGTAACAGCTAATTTAGTTCTGTAGTGTGAGAATCAGCGCTTGAGGTGAAAAGTTTATGAAGAGAGATGATTGTTCTCTACCACTCTCGATATTGAAGACTGGGCGTTTAACTTGTTAATGATTTAATTGTATATCCCAATAAAAAATTAAAAATATAACTCTCTCTAATATATAAAACTATATTATGGCTGCGGGCTTTATCTGCATATTTTATTTATAAAATAATTATCGAAAGTATGCAAATACGTATATCAAACGCGCTAGTCTGCTCATAATGAAATTCTCGAGATTTATTTTACGTAACTGCGAATTTACGTAAGTCGGGGATGCCTGTAATGGAATTACATGATTGCCAGTGGACTCGGGCGAAGCTTTCGCACTGCAATTTTTGAGATTATTTGCTGATACGTTTTCAGCAATGGATAGAGTTTTGAGGGCTCAACTCGAATATAACTCTTTTCCGCACAAGTACGTGAAAGTGTGTAATAGAGATCGATTGCTAATTTAATGTTGCTTTTTTCAATTACCATTTAAATAAATTAATCAAAATCGCGTATTGTTAAATAAAACGTTAAAACAACGTAAAAATTGACATGTACTGTTTATAAAATGATATACTACTGGCTTTTTATTCGCGAATCATTTATAATAAAATCACAACGAAAATTGACTTTGAGAAACGTCATTTTTTCGTATTTTTGCTTTTTCTTTGGCCTTTCGGCTGCAAAACTTCAAACGTTTAGCATTTTATTTTAATTTAAAAAATAGAGCCTGAAGAGGAAAACTCCTAATGTATGTAATAATCTCTGTATCAGAGAAAAGATTAAAAAAATTACAAAATTCAAGAATTTATCTGCTGAAATAAAGACATTAAAAATTCCATAAGAAGAAAAAATTATTAGACAGTAGAAAGTCATTAGAAAGAAATTAGAAAGTCAAAAAATAAAACTTTTTTCTATATTAAAGGGGAAAAAGAACCCGTTTTAGAATTTATTGGTGGTGTTCCAACATCACGAGCCCTTACAACTGTATGCCTCTGGTTTTCAGAGTTTCCCCAGATAGTTTCAGAACGATGCTGCACGTTAGCTGCCCTTTAATTAAATATATATATATATATATATATATTATCCTTCTTGACCCTCATCCAAAAAATAGCACCCTTCTTGCCTTTCATCCAAAAAAAGTTGTTGTTACTGTCTTTTGTATTAAGGGGTCAGGTTCCCTTTGAACAAACAAAATACATGAAAAAGTGACCTCTATAAGAATTGCCGTCACTCTATAACTAATTGACTTTTAATTATAAAACTGAAAACCAGGGATGTAGTGGAGGGTATACGAGGGTATACGCCGTATACCTTCTGAATTTTTTTAAGGAACACCGTATACCCTCTGTTTCTCAAGAAAGCTATAGTATATACATTCTAGGGTATACCCTCTGCCTTGAGCGTATACCCTCTGCTTAGAGCGTATATCCTCTGTTTTTTTTACGACTGCACCACTGCTGAAAACACATATTATTGATGGGGAGAAATTTGCATTTTAAATTAAACTTTTTAGATGTCTTATTAGCTCTCGTTACCCCTTCGTCAAGCATCTCTCCAATACCCTTTTAAGCATATCTTTTAGTTAGCTAAATGGAATTATTATACTCTTAGTGATGGTTTTGCTTCTGGGAATCTGGTATACCTAAAGGAACTATGCCTCCTGTAAATATATATATGAATTAATCCTTTATTTATGACACATTCCTTTACTCTTTTAAATATTTCAATCAATATTTTTCGTTAATAAAAATAAACTTAATCATCTTGCGCTGTGTGTTTTCGCAACACCAAATTCCTTTTGAAGCCGCTGACTAAAAATGCTTAAATTAACTATTAAAATTAAGCAGACACATGCATCAGTTAATTAAACACTTATTCCGTTTTTTTACACAAACATGACATTTATTTATATACAGAAAACACAAATAGACAATACAAACACATATAATATTTTGAATGACTTTCATTAGAAACTTGTAAATTAGATTACATAATTATTGCAATCGTTAACTATTGATTGCTGACTGATCCTAAATTTTGTAATTAATTACTGACCTGGGTAGGCAAGGGCATGATTCAATTTATAATAGTATATCTCATAAATTTAGCAGGCAGAAGGGAAATAAATAAAATGTACCTCTTATATCAAGAATCATCTCTTAGTCGAGACACTAGAGCCGAATGTAATTAGGCTTAGGTCCATATTGTAAGTACCCATATTGAAAGCCTTCGGGTACAAGTCTCCATTCTGATCTCGTTCCACATAGAACTTCAGCACGCTGATAGGAAAACTGGCAGAGCCTTTTTTTTTTAAGACACTCTTAGAAAACCATTAGGATGACTTCTTTTTTTTTCTCGTTGTATTAGTCTTACACTTGATTTTTGTAATTTATTCGTCCATTTTTTTACTTTCTCTTCTCAGTATCCAATAAGATTTCACCTATTGTTTTCCCTTCTGCCGTTCTTGCGATTTTAGTGGTCTTTTTGAAAATTATGTGCCCTGCCTCTATTTCTGTACCAACACCTCATTAACTTCCAGCTGTGTGTCCTGGGGAGAAAACCTCTAGTCTAGTATCATAAATCGAATGTCCGAATGTTGTTGTAAAAATGTCCATTCGTAAAATTTATTTGTAATAGTTCTGCTTGTTTGTAAATGCCGGTTCTAAAATGTGTCCGATCTAGTATCATAAATCGAATGTCCGAATGTTGTTGTAAAAATGTCCATTCGTAAAATTTATTTGTAATAGTTCTGCTTGTTTGTAAATGACGGTTGTAAAATATGTTCGATAATGATCTTTACTTCTGGAAGGTCGCATAAACGTTGGGATTTTCTCTTTTTTTTCTTTTAATTCAATGGTTTTGATGATGTACATTTTAATCACATCAATTATGAAAGATTTATTTTATCAATTAAAGTTGTTATAAAAAGTATACACATATATAATTTTTTTTTATTTCTTTTTATGGATGATACAATTTTTACGAAAAAATTATTCTTGCATGCATTGTACACACGATTTTTCACATTTGAATAGCTAAAACAAACCAAGATTTTTTTTATCAGTACAGATATAATATGTCTTCAAAATGACCTACAATGAAAAGAATAAAACTTGTAGATTCCGAGAAAAAAACATTTTTGTAAAGAAACTCGAAATGTCGACATTTTTTTAATACAAAAGTAGTCGTGGATTCTAAACATCTTATTTGAAAAACATAATAACGGGTCATTTTGTGCCTCTATATGTTTAATACATTGACCGAAAATTTCGTGAAATTCTAGGTAACCATTTTTCAGAAATCGTGCGCGTAATGATCAAAATCGCTGTTTTGCGAAAATTGTCATTAAAGACAAAATCACCCCTTGATTATATAGAAAAAACTCAAAGTGTTTTAGACATAACTTCTCTTCTAATGCGAATTTTTGTATGGGGTTTAGAAAAGAATGCTCCGACATTTAAAAATTAAAAGAGCCAATAAAAAGAATGAGTTTAAAAATAAAAAATCTACTTTTAAAGAGTAAAAAGCAGGGTGATGATAACTCATAAGACCTGGTTGGAAGACTCTATAGTCACCCTAGTTGCTTGCTAAGGTCAGGGAATTTCGCCAACTTGGAATTATAAGAAAATATTAGAGTTTGCGGAAAATCATGAAACTAAATTATTTTGATTTTAATTTGTTTACCACTCACGGTAAGCTAAAAACTAGAAAACAGGAATTCTGCTTTTTCAGAATTTAGTGTCGCCCCCGATGAAAAAAAAAAAAAAAAAAAAAAAAAAAAGTATATAAATATAGATACAGCAAAATTCCGATTATCCGAGTTAATCGAACTTATACCTTTGGAATGGATCCTTTTCTTCTGATGGACTGATGGCTTCCATTATTATGAAACAGCCATTATAAATAAAGTATTAGGTGAAGATGAAAGAGCAGTCGTAAAAAGTTAGAACTCTGATTTTCTGGTCAGAATGGGGGGGGGGGGGGGGAATTGCCATAATCATTTTTTTCCCCATTCTGACCAGAAAATCAGACTTCTAACTTTTTACGACTGCTCTTTCATCTTCACCTAACACTTCATTTATAATGGCTGTTTCATAATAATGGAAGCCATCAATCCATCAGAAGAAAATAACTCGGTTAAAGCGGCAACTCGGTTAAGCGGGACTCGGATAATCGGGTCTCTACTGAAGTTCAGTTTTAAGACTTAAAACACGCGATTTTATTTTATATAAAATGACCAGTGGTGTAGTCGTAAAAAAAACAGAGGGTATACGTTCTAAGCAGAGGGTATACGCTCAAGGCAGAGGGTATACCCTAGTGAATATATACTATAGTTTTCTTGAGAAACAGAGGCTATACGGTGTTCCTTAAAAAGATCCAGAGGGTATACGGCGTATACCCCCGTATACCCTCCACTACATCCCTGAAAATGACGTCATCCGCATCCGCAGAAAAATTCCTCATTTGCGATCCAGTATTAAACAGCATCTACAGTAAAGTGCGCATAGGAAGTCACTATCGCTGAATAATGCACAAATCCAAAAAAAAAAAAAAAGATTTTGTCATTCAAGAAACGCCACAAAAAAAAAAAAAAAAAAAAAAAAAAAAAAAAAAAAAATCACCTATCTCATGATTCATATGTTATATATCATTTGTTTGCAGTATTAACATAAATACTTAAAATTAATTTAGTTTATAATAGCTTCCTGCTTTATCAGAAATCATTCATTTATATTTTTTCAAAATAGCACGTAGTTCAATTACATTTTTTTTTTCAGTTTTTATGAGAAAATGGCAACAAAAAGATATAATTGCTATTTTTCAACCATTTTTTATTTACTTCCACAGAAATAGAGTACTTGAATTGCCAAAATTAAACAAATCTCGCTAAAAACTACAAAAAAATTCATATCTCAAAAATAAATGGAGATGCAGTTTTCAAACAAATTGCATTTAAAAGTACATTTTTTCCCAATACGACGGTATAAAAATTGAAAATGTGCGATGCTTAGAAGTTTAAAAAAATGCTATAGAGTATTTAATCGTACTGCTTTGTTTTAGATCTGGCATCTGTAAGGTAACGTTATTTTTTGAAGACGACACAAAATAACCTGAGAGAAAGAAATTGCATAGTGTACAGGGGGCTAAAAAAAAATAATAAGATAAATCTCTTGATGGTTCTAATGCTGAATTAACGAGGTGTCGCAGTGAATCCCAGTAAACCTGTCTTACCTTCAGATAATTAAAATTTTCTAAAGCTATAGTCAGAGAAAGTGTTTTTTTTTTTTTTTTTTTTTTTTTTTTTTTTTTTTTTTTTTTTTTTTGTGGGGGGGGGGGGGGCAGTGAGAGCGAATGTTTTTGTTTCATTTTTAAGAAATCTTCTCTATATTAAATACACTATTTAAAAATTCTTATAGTGTAGTAAATGTAGTGTATAAACGTTTTATCGTTCTGGCGCACCAGTTGTTTATTAATTTTATTTTTTGTACCGGAACAACAAAACAAATAAATCATCTTTCGGCATTTCACCCTTCCCTTTTTACGCCCCTGACTCTCATATAGATAGAGGCAACCTGTTGTTTCTAGTGACACGATTTCTTTTGACAGTAGATATTACAAATTTATAGGGAGAACTGACTTATTTATTGATAGCTGTAAAAATCTGTCAAATTTCCAATCTAACTGACGATAGATTATGACTAGTTTTTATTTTTATGTTGCTAAGTTTGTGAAAATGATAAATATTTACGTCATGTGAAAATCGGGTTTTAGCAATTGACGTCAGAGCAATGAACCCATTTCTTGCCGCTGTTTAACGTTCTTATCTGCATAACCTTTAAACTGCTAGTTACATGCTATTTGTTCTTTTTTTTTTTTATTCTTGTCTTATATATATATTTAGTGAATTAAACTAACAGTAATAAATGGAGTTATTTTTGTGTTCCTTAAATTGTAGTATTTTCAACATATCGAATTCTTTTAGAATCGAACTAATCGAATTACCGATATTAGTTTTATAATCGTTATCGTTTTCGGAGTCGTGTTCCCGTGTTTTCGTTTTATTTGATTTTTTAATGCTTGCGCAAAGCGTATTACATATCATTGTTTGCTTAAATTCTCCTTCATATTTCTTCGAGCTGTAATTTCGTGTAGTGCTATTTGAAGATCGACCAATTTAAGCATCATTAGCAGCTAATACATTTTTGATAATGGCTGTAAATAACATTTTGCTGCTTTTTCAAGCAACAAGTTATATTGTGGCATTAATATTGTCATTGTGTTCTGTAATACCATTAACAATCAATCTACAGTGTTTTAAAGGACACTGTCTGCTATTTACGCCTGGAAATTTCTCCGATGATGGTAATTTTAATGCATATTGGGCATCGAAAGGATATTGCATTTACACAATGTTCGTTAGCTCATTACTTGTTTTGGTGTCACTTATTCAATCGATTCGCATGTTCTATATGCTTCGCAAAGAGACCGATAGTACTTTTTTATCGGCATTTTTAGACTGTATTTTAACATTCTGCCTCGCAGTAATGATATTTATTGCATCGGTATTAGTTACGATTGGTTTTAAAAGTTGGTGTGATGCAGTAACTCAGAGATTCTCGTCATGTGATGATGCCTCTGTTATGGAAATAAGTAACCTTTCTGGTGTCAAAACTAAAGGCTTTTACCTCCAGATAGGCACTTTGCAGTTTGGTACATGGAGCTCTTGGGTTTGTTATGTTTTGCTTACAGTTTTATCTACTTTGAAACTTTGTCGGTATCATGAACAAGACATTATACGAGTGAGCATGGCCAGACAAAGGCAGAGAATCATCCACCAGTGTGATAAGGATTCTTTAACAGAGTAACACGCTACATTTTTGACTAATTGTTTGTTTATTTTCATAAACTGCTACATTTTTAGTGCTATTGGTGATGCAGAATTTATAATTTTGTTATAAAGTTAGCGGGCTTGGGTAATTTGTATCATAGAGTATGCTCCAAGTTTGGTAGATATAGATTAATGTGTAAATTTTGATATTCCTATGTGTATTGTATTAATATATCCTATATTTGAATCTTTTTTGTTGTGATTTTATTTCCATATAAAATATATTTTATGCGAAGTTTTCTTATATTAAGTATATATTACTATTATTATTTCAAATATATATATATGTTACTGAGGGCCTGAAACTTGAGGTAAGTTTTACACCCGAGGAATTTCCAAATTTATTTTTTTGTAACAACAGACCAGGAGGGAAAAACAGTTTAATGACCAACAAAAATTAAAACTACAAAAACTAAATGAAATCCAATTAATAAGTGCACATATTTGGTTAAAATGAAAAAAGAAATGTATAAAGCTTGATTTAAAAAATATACATAAACTTTCAGCAATTATACAATTTTAGCCTACTTCTCCGTTATCCTGTCAATCTCTTTCCATAAAAAAACATATTGTCAAGCAGTAACAAATGGAAGAATATTGCCTTTGGAATTAAAAAAAAATACAAGGTAATTTGAAAAAGCCCCACTCGCTAAAATGTCAACTATCAGTAACTTTAACCAGGGGTCTGTCCAGACTTTTCTTACAGGGTCCTGTTTTTGTGAAATTGTGAAGTTTTTCTTATTTTTGTGAAAATTCTAGTGATAATTTTTAAAGGTCAAAATTAGCACCGGCTACAGGGCCAGTAAATGAGAAAAAGTGGCCAGTCAAAAATTGTCTATCAGCGGCCACTTTTTTACAAGGAGAGAATAAAATTTTCTTGCATTTCATCAAGGATTCTGCTTTTTTTGGTTCCAATATATTTACATTAACATATTTATTTGGGCTATTCAGTTTTAGATGAATACTTATAGAAATTTTACTGTTTAGTATTTTTAAATAAAAAAGTGGCCACTTAAAAAACTAGTTCTACTGGCCAGTGGCCGCTAATGAAATTTCCCAGTTTTGACCTATAATAATTTTGTGAATTTTAAATTATCGATGTCTTCATGTTCTATCCTTCATATATAAAAAGCAAAGTAATATGCTGTTTGGTGAGTTCAATTGCTTACTTACAGGCCATGATTTTATTTTTAAATGACTAAATTTGTGAAAAGTTCAATTTGAAGGTGAAAAAATTCTGTGAAAGGTCTATTTAAGAGACAAATAATTTTTTGAAGGGTCCTGTTTTGGGATAAAATGTTTTGTGAAGAGCCCTGTTTGGGGATAAAATTTTTTGTGAAGGATCCTTTAAAGGATCTAAAATTTTCCTAAACATATCCGTGCTTTAACTCTTCATCGATCGCAATAGTCCTGACAGGCACAGCACAATTATTATTATTTCCGTTCTTCTCTCAGCCACTAGACCCCACAGCAGAGAGCCGGAGCTCATGGGTGCAAGTTTTCCGTCTTTTGAAAATTCCTGAGGACAGAAAAAAATCTCAGAGGACAAAAAAAAAAATTCGTTTGTAGATTTACAGGATTTGTGCAAAATGTTTGGACAGAAATGTTAAGTTCAAAGGATTGTAATCTAAAAGTAGATAAGATATGAATGGGATATTTTTCAAACTGTGTTTTCGTTTTGTAATCAAAGATTTAAAAAAAAGAAATTAACAGGACACATCTGCAGATATTTGAGGTTAAAAAAAAAAATGCCATTTATAGAAAGATATTTTTAAAATTACAGAAACATTTTGTTTAAGTGTGTCCATGCACATTCTTGAGTATTTCGCAATTTTATTTGTCATAGCATGTCAACTTCATTGTTTTTAGCTGTAGCCTGTATGAATTAAACTTTTCAAATACTGTTATCATGAATATGTATGTTTTACATGCATATGTACTTTTTTAAAATTCGGTTTCAACTTCAACATAATTGAATTTTACTGCATATAATATTTTAGCACGGGTTTTGTATATAAGTGGTACATATGTGCTCATTCAGTGAAGGAGGGTTCAAAATATTTTCAGTCTTGGCCAAATTTCAATCTTGCACCCATGCCGGAGCAGGAGCATCAAAAATTATTTGGCTCCGGGTCACTGCCCCGCAGGGTTACTTACTTTGAGTGTAATAAACGAGGTTTTTTTTCATTCAAATTTGAAATGCTCTCTCTTCATACATCCTAATGATATGAAGGTTATGGATCACTTTAAGAGTGTTAGAATTACGTCAATTAATTGCTAATGATGATTTTCTAACAGATGCCTGTCAGGCTCATTGTGCCAGAACTCAGGAGTCCGAGAGTTGCAACTGAGGGATGGTTTTAAATAATACAATTTACAATATAGTAATGAAAACAATCTTATCTTGGTAATCTAACTTGGATTCTTATTTATTTACATTATTTTTCTTAATCATCCTTTTCGGCTGGCAGATAAGTGTTTGTGATGTCAGTTGAAACTGATTCATTGTACGCAACTATACAGTGTAGCATTTTTTGAATGCTTTTTCCCTTTTAATATCGTAACGTCATTGTTTAAGGATGTAAATTGTTATTTTAATTAGCAAAATAATTAATAAATCAGTAAAACCATTAAAAATACAGATAGATGTTAATTCAAAAATCACTTGATGTCATAATAAACACATGTGATCATGCATTTTTGGCGACAGTTTTCTTTATGAAAAGTGGTCAGGATAAAGGAGAAGTACCAATTTTGGTTTAAATTCTTTTAATGATACTCTGGCATATATCAGAGCTTATGATTAATTTAAATAACTTGTTAAAATAATTGCAGGTCTAAACATAATTTTTTCTCCATCCCAAATAGTCCTATTCTCCATCATTTATAAATGTTAGCAGGAAGACTCCCCTCCTGTTAAAACAAAATATGAATTTCAAGCCCTAATATTACTTATTTAAATTAATGTTTTCCCCCATCTTCATTCAGTTAAGATGTAGGGGAAAATTTGAGATTTTTTTATTTCTGTATTGTTCAATGCACATTTTAATATGTAATTGTGGTTAAATAAGTCTGAACTTTGCTTTCTCGAAGTATAAATATAAATTTATTTCTAAAAAAATCCAAGACAGCATTGATATCAGTGACAATTGTGATCTTTTCACTAAATACATTTATCTATTAATCAAACTTTTTTAATTATTAAATCTGGCTAAATATGAAATCAACTTTTATGATTTTCATGTAAATTATCATCTTTTATGAAGCGAGTTTCATTGAATAATTCAAGAAAAATTTATCTCACCATTATTATGCTTATTTGACCTTTACTTTTAGTTTAATCATTTTGTAAGTTTTTCTTAATTGTTATTATTTTACCCAATTACTTTAATATTGTACTATATTTTAAGTATTCATTATAATTCCATGTGTATTATTACATTAAATATTACTGTTTAAAAAAATGTAAACAAAGCAGTGACCAGAACTCCGCAAAATTCTAAAATCTGCACAACCTCTGATCCTAAGCTATGCCAATTTGAGGTCGTCTACTGTATTTATTTTTATTATTATTATCCTAGATTTTAATTAACTATTGTGAGTGACACTCTTTTTTTTATCCCATGAGTTCATTATTGTTGTATCTGTTATGCTCTTTTTTCCCCTCACACACACACACAAAAAAAAAAAAAAAGACAACAAAAAATGTTTGGTTTAAAGCCAAACTTTCTAAGCTGAAATTTTGTGGCATAATTTAGTGGAAATCCCCATTGGTGATTTTTGTTTTTTGGTGAAAAAGAAATTCTCACCAAGGAATTCCCTGAATGAAACCCAGGCTTTAAAAGGCAACTCTTGGAAATTTCATTAATGACTCGACCAATAGTAGCAGTTTTATTTGTGGTGCCACTATTTTTAAACTAATGACTACTTTTAATTTAAAAGTGTTAAACAGTAAACTTTTGTTAAAATTTCTTGAATCTAAAATTAAAATACTTCAATTAAATATGTTAATATTAACATATTGAAACCAACAAAGGTGGAATCATTGATAGCATGCAAGAAAATTTTACCTTCTGTTCGTAAAAAAAAAAAAAAAAAAAAAGGTCTGCTGGTAGATTATTTTTTAATAGCCACTTGTTTTATTTAGTGGCCAGTAGCTGATACTAATTTTTCCTTTATACCAGACTTAATCAATGTAAAAACAAAGGGGTGAAAATAAACATGAAAGTGTTTCAAAGGCTGTTCAGAAACCATGAAATTGAATAGCTTTTTCTTTTTTTTTAATGCAAAGTAACTTTTTGCAAATGTTGTCAAACTTGTTGTTTTGAACACAGCCTAAGAAAGGTCACCAGCAGAAAGCAATCCTTTACAACCAAAAATGTAATTTAGTTATCAAAAAATAAGAAACTTTATTCAATTCAAAATCACTGTGTTAGACTAATATACTAATTTCAGGTTTTTACGTTTGAAAATGAGTCTGTGACTGTCAATAAGCTTTGCATTATAAAGGGAAGAATATTTTTTTGAGAACCATCTTTAAAAAATACTAACAAGGGAACTACTTTTGGTGTTGCTCGCACCTAGCATTGAGACCTGGTGTATTTTAAAGCCCTATATTATGAAGTTTGAGAATCGATAAATTTTTTCTGTCAAAATAATATTTCTTGATTTTACAGCAGCATAACTTTCGGAAAATGCAATTTTCGAGACCACTTATCGGACTATTAACATTGAATTTTTTTTAAGAAAAGCATTTAAAAATAAAAATTAGTTAATAATAAGTATAAAATATTGAAAAAAGTTCGAAAATTCCTTCAAAAACTCACGAATTTGATTTTGAAAAATTGCAACATTATATTCATATTTTTGGCGGTGAAACAGTTGGCGTTTATTTTCAAAAGTAGAGCTTTACGGCAGCCCTAGCCAAATGTCATAGCTGAATTTGTAATGGCTAGAAATTGCAATATCCGATATATTTAGCAACAGTAATTTTTCTAAATTGTGTAAAAATATTAATTTACTTTATGATTACTTTTACCAAAGGACCATTTATAATACAGCAACATTTCATTTTAAACATTCGAAACTTTATTCCATTCGGTTTCAAAAGAAAATTGTTTGCTTATTTTCTATTTCACTAAAAAATAGTTTCCAATGATATTCGAAGCTTTTATAGAATTATATTTATTTTTATTACTTATATATTTATCGTCTGCATAGAAAAAGAAATAAAAACCTAATATTTGTTTCTTATGCTATCAATTATTTAAAAAAAAAAAAATCTCAATCTGTATACTAGTAATATGTACTGTATATTTACTCTTTGGATAAAGCGTTCAGAAAAATTTTAGCGCCATATTTGGCGACTTAACTCACTTTTGGCGTGAAATAAACAAATAAAAATGTAATAATAAAAAATTAAAAGTATAAAAAAGTATATAAAATATGATTTTAACAGAGAAATTTTATCGGTTCTCTATTTTTTATGTATAGGGCTACAAAACGCACCAGGTCTCTATGCTAGGTGCGAGCAACACCAAAAGTGGTTCCCTTGTAAGTAGAAAATAATGTGTAAATTAATGCTTAAGCATTAAAATTAAAATTACACAAAAATATAAAGTAGTAGTACCAATATTAAAACTGTTTTGTGTAATTTATGGAATTAATAAGTTATAATGTGAATCGGCATAATTTTTTAAATTATTTTCTTCTTTTATTTCACCATTGCACTTTCCAGCCATTAAATTAGGTTTAATTACACTAAAAAGTTATCTCTTTCTCTCAGTAAAATCTTTGAACCATTCTACTATTACTAACTAGGAATACTAATTATAAGATCAATATTACCTCAAAAAGATGATAATAAAATGCTAATTTGAATTAGCATTTACTTTGAGGCTGTCGAAACTCGAAAGTAATAATGGTTCTACTTGATTATCCCCCCAACCAATTTCGCCAAATTATACAAATGGAAGAATCTTGCCATTCTAAAATTTTAAGTTAGGAAAATTAATGAATTTAAATTTAAAAAAAAAATCACTAAAGAAAAGGGTTACTTTAATGATGACATTCACTTATGACGTAGCGACATACCAAATATAAATTTGATTTATTGAGATCATTTCGAACGAAAGCATACTAACTAAAAATAACTTATGTATTTAAATGCAGAATTATTAAATTAAACCTTAAACAAACAGATAAGATAATGCATTTGTGAATAAAATGTAAGTATTTTAAATGTAATCGAATTTAAGGGACTTACTAAATATCAATGATAATGGAAGATTGTAAGGAACTTAATACCTACTCTTTTTTAATCAAAAAAACCTAGGTAGTTATAACTGTAAAATGTATCCAAGCATTAGATATAGGCTTGAAACAAAAAAATAAGTAATTAAGAGAAAAATATTTGTGACATCAGCTGAAACTAATCTATTATATTTTTTCTCTTTTAATATCATGAGGTAATCATTTATTGGCAATTTTTTTTTTTTTTTTTAAATAACAAAAGAACAAATAAATTAGTAAAATGTTAATAAAAATACAAATAAAACATCCAATTCAAAATCACTTGATGACATAACAAACAGGTGTTTAATGTCAAGCGGATGTGTCATTTACAATCATCCATTATTGGCAATTAATCTTATAGTTTGGCAATATTTTTTTGGTCAACGGGATAATCAAGTAGTATGGTAATAATAATTTTTAAACAAAATACTCTCATTTGCTATTTAGCATGAAATTCATCTAACAGAGGTTCAAAGAAAATAATCTTCAATGGAAGTTCACATTTGTTAACAGTTTCTTGTGATTTATTGTGCAAAGTTTATGTAGTCTATATTAATATTAATTATGACAGTTAAAGCTAGTGAAAAAAATAAAAGTTTAACTTTTGAGCATAAAAATTAAAATGAAAAAGTCTTGATATTGAACATTGTTATATTGTGTGTCATTGATTAGTTGTATGTTATATTTTTTTATTGGTAAAGTTTATAAATGATTTCACTGATTATACTATCTTATCAGTTGTTCTTTTTGTCTCAATTAATACCAGGAGCTTCATTTAGATGGGCAATTGCCCCATTGAAGATCCCAGGAATTATTTTACTCATAGTGGAAGCATACCTTATAACCAAACATTACTTTTTAATTTTTAAATTACGATTTATATAAGCATATTATTCACTATCAGAACTACTGTAATTGAAAAGATTTCGTATGAATTTTTTTAATAAAAATTTCAGGTTAACTAATGTATCTTTTTAAAAATTTTAGTGGTTCTTTAAAGCTGTTCAGAAATTTGAGCTTTCTACTTTATGGGATTTCTGAAGGCATTTTCATGCATAAAATTATCCTTATTCACTTACCAAGAAATAAAATAGCTTTCCATTTTTTTTTTTTTTTTTCCTTTTAATATATAAGGGCGAAAGGACCTTTTAGAAAATACTCTCAAAGTTGGTATTTTAGATTGATTTTTGGGATGTCAATCAGTTAATAAATCAAGATAGATAATAAATCAAGACATTTCTAAAAAATGGAAAACACTATTAAACTTTTAGGCCTTAAATAGCAATGTATTACAATTTCACGCATGCAGAAATAGATTTGTGAATATATCACAAAAATTTGTTCTGTTGAGCAAAAAAGGGAAAAGACAAAACAGAACTTCCTTAACCTTTGTAGCACAACAACCACGATTTAAAAAATATTTACTTAGATGTTAGAATCCATCCTTACAAGCATGTAAAAAAAAAAAAAAAAACTTTTTGAACACAAAAATAAAAATTAACAAAAAGTGACTTGTTTCATACCCGCAATAACAAGAAAACTGCATATTTCTCATAAATATTGTACATTTTCTAATTCAAAATTGTAAAATATATAAACTTACTTTTATGAAAAACATATTTCTGCTTGTCTCCAACCTTTTTAATTTCACAAAATTCATAAAGTTTATTTTAGCAATAACCACATGAAACCGCAACTCAATATCATCATTTGCTGGAAATTCTATGAACAATTTATATTAATTGCAGTTTTGGAAGATAGCAGCGATCAATAAAATAGTCTTTTAAAGCTCGCTTTCGAAATTCATCTTTGACTTTTGGGTTGACAGTTGAAGATATGCAACATTGTGATACAAAGGGTTAAGAAATGTATACATGAGAATGTCTTGGTAAAATAAGGTTAGATGCAAAGAAGTCTACTGTGATATTTGTTAGAACATGTGGATACACAATTGATAATAATGTTATGTGAATTGTTTTTACACTTTAATAGTAACTTTTTCTTATTTCATGTCTGTTTTTCATTTCTGTATGAATCTCTATGTCACTGAGGAAATATCTCTAGCATTATTTTACATGATAAATCTGATTGTATGTTTAAAAATAAATGATTTTTGATTATAAAATTGTACTTATTTATGACCAAAGCTTTCTTTTTCTGCATTTTTACTAACCTTATTTATTTAGAAATTGTGTTCAAAATTAGACAATATAAATAAATAATCAAAAGTTTTGGCTAGAAATTTCTGTTTTCACACTTATAGAACAGTTTCATGTGGCACTAGATTGTAAGTTTATCATCTTATTGCGAAGTAGCAAAGAGTTGCTCAGTCATATCTTAAAATGTACTTTTATTGAATCATACTTAAGTTTAGTGTCAAAAATTGCATAGAACTTGCCATCATATGGAACTGTTCTTAGTGCCGTAAAATCAAAAATTTCAGACCTACAAATATTCTGGCCAACATTTAATATTTTATTTTCCTTCTTTAAAAACTTTCATGTATTTTTTTAAGTTAAACATGTTAAGGTTCAAAGTTAGTATTAACTTTTTTCAATCTAATTACATTTAGGCTTGTTTAGAAATACTTCTAAAAGTAATTTTTAAATTCAAATCAAGCCTAGATATCAATCTGTTTCAGTGCATGTGCTTTTTTTTTAACAATTCTTAATGATAAAAATTTAATAGATGAACAACACAGTGTCATGAACTCCAGTTATGGAGAATTCACTGCTTGTATTTACCCTTGGGAAAAAGCACAAGCTAGTGATTTTATTTAAAAAAATTATAATTTTGTCCTTAATTCTTGATGAAAAAGTGAGTTAAAATTCAACTACATTAAAATGCATATGCAGTAGAACCCCGCTAATCCGAACTAATTGGGACCCGTGCCTGTTCGGATTACCCGAAATTCCACTAAAAATAGAACAGAAAAAGATGCGTGCTAAAAGAATGTAAGTTATAAGAACTCAGTAGTACAGTAAACATCTTCTAATTCGGCATCATAAGGTCCGGCATGCTGGATAATCTGGCACGACTTTCGGAAAAAAATAGTACTCTTTGTTTCACTCCTGATGTTTATATAATAATCCAATGGAAATTCAGAATGAGGAATTACGTAACAATCCATTACAAACGATTCAAGATCGCGAATCTATAAATAGCTCAGTCACCACATCGACAAGGAAGAAAGAAAAAAAACATTTCTGTAGATTATATGCGAAATCAAACTGTTTAAAGAAAAATAAATTGTTATCATCAGAATTAAATACTTTTTGCATCTTAGGAAAGAATTTTATAGTGACTGGCAAACAAACTGATATTCAAGATTTTTTAAAGATGGCTTCTACGAGTGGCCCTACAGTGTGTGTTTTCATTTTGTATTCATGTATATATAATATATATTATTCAGTATTTTTTTATTCTATTCAAGCTGTTTAAAGAATAAGAAACATGCTTTACTGCGATTTTTTTTAAATTCTAACTTCTACACGTTTTTCCTGACATTTATAGTGTAATCTGGAAAATTTTATAAGTTAATCTTTTCACTTAATCTGTTCAAGTATAATTTTTGAAAACAAAATCTGTTCTGATTAACAGGAATTTCGGATTACCGGGGCTTTACTATATTTCATAATTTTCATTTTAAACACATTAGAAATTAGAGAGTTGGTGGAGAAAATGGGTTTGGTATATATATGTGTGTCGTAATAACTTCAAAACCATATTGCTGTAAAAATAACTTATATATTCAGATGATTCCAAGCATAGAATTGAAAAGCCGTCAAATTGATGTGTTCCGGTATCTACTGTTAAGTTAAATAAAAGGCATAAAAAGACAGTCTTTATTGGCTTTTTTTAATTGAAGACTTTACCAGTTACATTTAATACCTATATATATATGTCTTTTTATCTTACTAATACTCATATTTGCATTTTTGTGTGAAACCGAGCTAAAATCTTAGTAAAATTTATTTAAAATAATATCTATATTTACATTACTCTAGCCAATTAATACATCTGAAAAGATTCATAAATTGCCAATATGATGAGAACAACCTATATACTGTAGGTATAAGTATTTCTTAAACTTATTAAAGATATATATATTCATATTTTTAAGCTTTAAGAATTATAGTAAAATAATAAACAAAATGAAATTTGCTGTAAGCATCCTATTCCTAGAACGTACCATTTACTATAAAAACATAAATAAGTCACTTGAGTATAGTCATAACTGCCAAGCCTTCTGTTTTTTCCCAAGTCAAGTAAACTTATTCTGAACAAGAAATTTAACTGAATAGATGAAATTTCTTGTATCACGTAACTCAAACACGTGATGCCATTGTGTGAATTTTATTCATTGAGAAATGAAGATTTAGTATCCAATAGTATTTAACTTTTTTTTATTACATTACATAGCAATGGCAAGGTGTGCACATTCCTTACTTTTATGTATCACTATTTCCAAATAGTAACCTTCACCTTATTAGAAAATTATTACAAGTTGTATGATTAAATAAGGTAAAGAATACTGTTTGGAAATAGTGGTACTATGCTCCTTGGAAATAATGAGACATGTATGCACCCTGCACCTGCGAACCCCTTTTTCTGTATATACATTATACATATATACATACTGTCCTCGTAATGTGCATCTGTTGAAAGAGTTTTTCTTATGATTTTGTTTGGAACAATAGGAGAAATACCTTGGATGTTGATAAAAACAAAAAAAAAAAAAATTGATAAAAGTCTAACAGTGGCATTCACCTGAATAATTATCGTAAGTAAAAATCGTTTGTACTAGTTCAAAGTTGTATTGAACAAGACAATTTTTTTTTAAAAATAAAGAGCATTCCTACATTTGTTTTTGCTTTGTTTGTGATTTGCAAAGTGGATTTTTATCCATTGGATTATCTTAATATGATAATTGAAAAATTACTCATGATTAATGGTATGATATCATTTTGCATGTTAATGTCTGAAAAAAAAAAAAGAAAAATAAATAAGCTGGCTTTTTGAAAGTGGTTTCAATCTGAAAAAAAGGCTTTTTTTCTGGCCTGGTTAAAAAATTGGCAACCCTGGAACAATGTTTCTTGTACAGATAAATACATGCCTTGGTAATGAAAAGAACTCATTTTAATATTATAGGATAAATTATTCTTATGAATAAAATAATCAGAATGCAATCATCTAAGCATTGGGTGATGCAGGGTTTGTTGATATAATCCAATATTTATTTTCAAAATATCAAGATGTTTGATATTTATTTTCAAAATATCATTGTGTAAGACATTTTTTATATTTTCAGTCAAAACAAGTATAAAAGAAAATTTCAACTGTTATTGACTGTGTCGTTCTGTAGATGAAGTACTTAGATAAAATCTCTGTCAGTGGCTTTTTAGCAAAAAAAGAAAACAAATATATTTTCCAAGCTTTATGTTTGAAGTTTTTATTTTTAAATGTAGAAGTGTAACTAATAATTATGCTGGACCTAATTCAGAAACACCATTGAAAGATAAATTATCTAATTTAATTTAGATGATCTGTTATTTACAGTTTCATCAGAAAAGAATCTTTTTTGGTTTTGGTTTACTTGGGTTTACACTGTGTATACAAATGTTAAGGAATAAAAAAGACAAACTTACATTTATGTTAACATTTTTCAATTAAAACAAATTATTTTGTATCTAAAATTTAGTTTTATAAAACATAAAATTTTCTTGATACTTAATACTGTATAACGCAAATTGTTTCTGTTTACATTAAAAAAAGGAAACGAAAAGAAAAATGTATTTTTAGAGTATTGTATTAAGTTTTCATATTAAGTGCGATATGTTTAAGTTTTTAGTTTATATTATCCTTGCAAATATTTATTATCAGCAATAAGTTGACTATTTTGAAAGTATCGGATATTTTTGATATTTTCGAAAATATCAATATTTACGAACCCTGTGGGTGAGTATGATTTACTCATAGACTTCTAATATAACTGGATGCAGAAATAGTAACCTTTTCTTGAAGCACATATCATGCTTCCCTCCATCATGTGATGGCGGGAGGATTGCGCACCAAACTGGTTTTTCCCTCTAAAAACTGTCATTGGAATTGCTCTTCCACCAGAGACCAGTATGTCATCTGCGTGCATCTGGAGCTTGACAGCAGAAACAGAAATTTGCCAACAAAGGGATCACTGCCAAAATACGACATCCTTTTGGCAATAAAATCTCATACATGTATGCTTCAAGGTTCGGCGGATAGAACAAAGGGATTTGTTCTCTACTCAATTTCTCCTCTAAGGATTTACTACTGGATATAGGTTGATAATTTTAGGTTATAGATTAATAAGAGTGTTTAGTTATCATATTTAATATTTTCTAGTTTCATATTGAACATGTTAAAAATAGAAATTATTGTAAAAAAGCTTTTTCAGAAATTAATATAATAGGGAAATATCTCATCTATGAAATATATAAGCTAAAGAATAAGTGTAAGTACTTGTGAAAAGTTGAAATAAACTAACAAGGAGAGGGCCAACCTTGTTAATAACAGATCTTGATTAATGTAATATATGTTGTAGGGTAGAGACCCCTTAGTGTCAGGTTCAACGGATTTTATCCAACGCTCCCTAGTTCTTGAGAAACCGGGGGGTCTAATAATAGTACACAACTTAAATACTTACATTGCAACAGTAATGATAGGTTGGTCGTAGCTCAGTTGGTACGGCATTCGCTGGCTGATCTGCGGGCCCGGGTTCGATACCCGAACGCGCTACATTTGTTTTTCTCATTTTTTGTTTTATAAATATACTTGTAATTATAATTTAATAATTTCAATTACAAATTTTAATATCACATGTTTAATTATAATGTTAACAAACTTAAATTTATCATTTTTTATTTTTAAACTATTATTTCTCATCCTTTAAAGAGGTTTAAAAAGAAATTGGATCTATTATTGAATGATAAAAATTCCAAAATCGTGACAAAATCTGTTGTGGTGCCATCTAGTTATGATAAAATAAAAGAATATTCAAATAAAATAAAAATGAAAGCAGAAAGAAGATAAAGGTGAAAGCAAAATAATTGAAAGCGCAAGCATACGTATTACAAATTTAAAAATCTTTAATAAGCAAAAAATCGGTTGTAATTTAATTATGATACTAATTTTTAATATAATTACGCTTGTTACTTTAAAAACAGAATAATAGTATTATCGCATTGACTTCCTTTGTTAAAGCAATGCGTAAATGATGTTTCTTTAAAATCATGAATTGACACAATTGCTCAATATCATTGCATCGATAAAGAATATATGAAATACATTTTAAAAGTGATTTTTAAAAAAATTAACAGTTTTATGATGTTTTATACAACTATTTAGTTAAAAGTAAAAAATTAAATAGGTGAAAATTATAATTGATATACAATATTATAAATCTTAATTGACAATGAGATTATTAATTATACTTACAAGTATATTTATAAAACAAAAAATGAGAAAAACAAATAAAGCGGATTCAGGTATCGAACCCGGGCCCGCGGATCAGCCGGCAAACACCATACTAACTGAGCTACGACCAACATATCACTGCGGTTGCAAAGTAAGTATTTAAGTTGTGTACTATTATTAGACCCCCTGGTTTCTCAAGAACTAAGGAGCGTTGGATAAAATCTGTTGAACCTGACACTAAAGGGTCTCTACCCTACAACATATATTAAAATAATCAAAATCTGTGATTAACAAGGTTGGCCCTCTCCTTGTAAGATATTCAGTGCAAGTTTAAATTCAACACTATATTCAGGGATGCACTATGTAGTACATTATTTAAACCAAAAATGTGAAGAGATGCATAAAAGTTTTTTTGGTGGGCCTTCAAGATGCATAATTTTCCTCTTGAAAGGTTGCATATTTTGTTTGAGATACAGTCAACTCTGTGAAATCCACACACTTAGGGACCAAGAGTTTTGTGGATTATACATTTTAGCGAATTACAGATCATCCCTTTGTTTGCATCGTATTTTTTAACGTCTGACTGCAAATTAGAACTATTGTACAAAAATTAGAATTACAGTGTAAAAGAAAAACATAATGCAACATTGGTTTAATATATTTAATACCTAAGATTGAAGAAAATTTAAAGTATGTACAACATAGATCTTATTGATTATTTATTATTTAAACATTGGCATTAGACAATGGTAGTTTCAGTTTTGGTATTGTCAATATTTTTTTTTTTTTTTTTCTGTAGTCTATGAACACTCATTACTTCTTGCTTCAAGATAAAATTTTGGTACTCAAGGAAATTTAAATAATTATATCAAATTTATATTTAAGTATTTATTCATTGGAAAATTGATAACTGAAGAAAACATGTACCAAATTTAGCTTTATAAGTTTAACTGTTAAAGACAATTTTTATTGTTTACATTCCAACATGTAGTGCAGATAATGGACATTTGTGGATTATACATCGGCGGATATCACAGAGTTGAATCTGTCTTATGTCTTGAAAAAAAAGCCACTTTTGTAAAAAAAAAAAAAAAAAAAAAAAAAAAAGTACCGAGTTTTTTGGAAGTGTCTAGGACCCAGGATTTCAAAAGCTTATTGCATCAATTTTTCATAACAATAGTTTTACTACATTTATGATTATTTTGAAATATAATGATGCTAAATATTTTGTTATCCATGATTTTGTTAAAAATTTTACAACTTTTTATCATATTATGGATACAAATAGAACTAATTTTTTAAAATAAATAAAGATTTTTATAATTTATATAAATAGAAGTATACTGACAAATAAACTGCATTAAATAAATAACAAATGAAAAAGAAAAGGTCCGTGTTACATCTTCAGACAGTAAGTAAAGGGCTTTTAAATGGTATGCAATTGCACTGAAAAATATTTTTAGTATGATTGTGTTTACACTTTAGATTTTGTACCTTGCCCTAGACGACTTTTTTTATTTTGTTTTTATGAAGCAACTGAATGTCTTCAGGTATTTGAAGAGCACAGAATTCAAATTGTGGTTGATCAATCTCATCCTTGAAATTTATTAAAAAAGTAAAAATATTTCATAGCAAAATTCTGAAATTCTTAAAAAATGAAAAAAATTATGTAATACAAAAATAGAGAAGGGTGAGAAAGGATCCTTTAAAATAAGAAAATTGGTAGTTATAAATTTGGTATTAAAAAAAAGTTGCATAGAAATTGTATAATTTTCAGTTTGTATCAGTTGAACCATTTAAAAGATTCAGAAATATTTACATCTAAATCATTAATACCCTCTGATTTATCTGCTGTGCATTTTTACCAAAAAAAAAAAAAAAAAAAAAAATTCATAGTGCGACTGAAGCAAATCACTAATTTAACAATCTGTGTTTGAATTATAGGTAGCTGTAGACTTATTTATATTTTTCTGTTTAATTGATCATAGGTTACACAAGCCACCATTTCAGTAGCATATAGAGTGCTAAAAAACATTCCATTCTTTATAAAATGATCAGTGTTTATAGTAAGTTTAAATACAAACATTTTTGTTATCAGCAAACTATACATAAGATTAAAAAACCCCAGAAATATCCACAGTAAGAAATTTTTTTTTAAATCCTTCCAGTAGATTTGCAAAATATTTAAGGGTGTGTTTATCCCTACATCCTCCCAGAAAATAAAATCCTTTTATTAACAATATGTTTAAAAATTATTCATTTATTACTCAATTCATGATCTCTATAAGATAAATTACTTAAATTTTAACAACAATAACATTTTTATTTAATTAAAAAAAAGAAATTAGTTTTGATTAGCAATGGAAAACAACCTAAACTTAGCCGTCAGTCAAAAAGTAAATTAATGAATTGGCAAACTTTTGCCTTGAAATAATTGAAAAACAAAGCAGCTGGGAAATCCACAGCAAAGACAGAAGTAATCTGCCTTGTAATTTTTTTCTACTTGGTTTTAAAGTTTTACATTTGAATTTTACTATTTAAGAAAGAAAGATTAGAGGACTTAATATGCTTGTGCTCAAATTTATATTAAGAAAAAAAGCAGAGTACATATGGCTTGTACTTTCAAATACTACTATTTCCTAATAGTAATCTTTGCCTTATTTAATCGTAGAAAATTGTTGCATTAAGCAGTAATATATAAAGGTGGATCAAATGAAAACGGAACAGTGGTTATTATTTGGTTTTTTTATGAGTATGAATGAGCTGTGTGTAGAGGTAGAGCCAGGAAGTAGAAGGCAACACATACTGCAGAAATGGACTTACTTGCCTTAGGTAGCCATGTAGAAGCACATGATATGGACTGTTGTCTAACATCAGTTGTTATTAATCTGTGTCTGTGGAACATTTGCAAGTAGAGAAAACAACATAGTGTTATTTGTTTTTTAGCGGTAGGACAAGTTGTAGTTTGTGAAAAGCATCAGTGAATGAAGGCAGTATACAGAGAACATACATTGTTATTGACTTGTGTGCAGGATTGATGTACACAAACATTTCTGTGATTAAGTGGTAATACAGTAGAAGATCTTCATAATGCAAACCCAAAAATGCAAGGTTGTACGTTATATAGAATTTTGCGTTATATGGATCGCATTTCACACATCTTTAAATTTACCTTATAAACATGACCATATGTATCTGAAACATATCAAAATACATTAGAGTATCTGTATACTGCACTCCTTGTCACCAGGAATTATCCAAATTATAAATTTTTGCATTATATGATCATTCTACATTGTTTAATTTATTTGGTCCAACTATACTTGTACTCAATCATTCATTATATTACTCATTTCCAAAAATATTTATTGTAATAATGGCAATTTTTTTCATTAAAAAAGTTTTGAATTAAGGAGATAAAGTTGAATTAATGTATCAAATTTAGCTTTCTAGAGAGTAGCAATTTTTACAATGTGGGATTTCAGGAGCTTCTTACCTCATTGTTTACACCTGAGAAGTTGTGTGTTATATGGAGAATAGCGTTATGTAGAATCACGTTATAAAGATCTCCTACTGTACATAACCTGGTCTAGGTCATTACATCGTCATATTGTTTTCACATCTTTGGACTACTGAAAAAGGCATTGAAGGGTCACCATTTTTACTCGAACAGTGAAGTCATAGATAGTGTTCGAAACTGGTTTCAATTTCAGCAAAAAAACTTCTATGAGTAGGATATTTATCATTTGATGAAACAATGGGACAAATCACAAGTGCTTGTGTAGCTTTTGAGATTATGTCTGAACTAAACTATGTCATTTCATTCTGTGGTCCCCATTCTTCTTTCATTTGATCCATCCTAATATTTCTCTGTATTATTGAAAATTAATGTCAATTTATCCATAGTCCTTCAATTTAACATTTAATTTTGCGGTTGAATTAATTAACTTAAATGATATTAGGTATTTATTTAATCTGCGATTAATTCAGATCTATATACATATTTGAATATACTTGAAAATAGTAAAGAGTGTATGCAAACCTCTGGAAAAGTTATATATTTAATACATTTTTATGCTGCAATAAACATTGCTAATTTGTATTTATTATTTTATTTTAGTATCCACTCTTCAGTATGATACTGGTTTCACTTATAAATACAGTTACCAGTTTACAGTTCTTTTAAATGAAGATTCAAACATTACTAGTCGAAGTGCATCTGTTGGACAACATGTTGGCTATAAAGTATCATCGGAATTCCTCATATCTAGTCTTTGGCAAAGCCCGTCTAATATTAATGAAAAGCTTCTTAAATTAGAGGTAGAATTTATTGTTCATTGTTTATATTTTTAAATAAAAGCACATATATATTTTAAAATATTACACACTATATTTTTCATTTATATTTTATTTGCTATTTTTTAGTGTTTAAAATATTTCGTTGTTGCAGCTTCACAGCCATTTGGCATATTTTAGTGAGTATGGTTTGACACATCATCAACTCTGTTTTTGTTTTAACTTTTTTATAATTATAACCATAAAGAATATTTAGTGATTTATCATCTGTGACCAGTTAATGGAAAAATGCCTTAAAATTAATTTGTTGATTTATACTTAAGTTCTTATTATAATATTTATATAATGGTTATTATTTCTCAAACTTTTTGTGTCCATCCCCCCCCCCCCCCCCAGGAGTTTATGGTATTTTTCTGTATTTGTTGAAGTGATACATTTTTTTAAATTAATGAAATCAAATTAAAAAAGGGATTTCTTGGTCATATTGGGGGTCTTAAAAGCTCAAATTTCTGGTGCAGATACTTGCCATATCCTCCCTTTTACATCCCCTTAATCATTTTCATAGATTTTCTTTTGTGTAGGAAGGAGTATGTATAGAAAGTTTGTTTATCATCCAAAATTTTAAAAAAAAAATAAAAAAAGGTTTCCTTAAGAAAAGTTTTTGCTTTTGATCACCCCTTAAATGACTGCAATCACCGATTGGGAGACAAATATTCCCCACTTTGGGAATCACTGATTTTTTATTTATTTTTTTGTGTGTGGGGAGGGAGGAATAATAATTCCCATTAAATACATGCAACATATTTTCAAGTAGTTTTGCCAGATAATGAGTAAAAAGACTTGCAAACTAATTTTAAGTTGCCCATTATGGCAAAAATTAAAAACTATCGAACTCAGTGTATAAGTTAAAATTATTATTTTTTCATTTAATTAATACTTTATGATTTTACATTTTGACAGATTACTTCTGTCAAAATTAGTAGATTTAAAGTCGTTATTATCATTAAATTTTTGTATACAGAATGAGGCAATATAATTAATTTTTTGTTACATTAACAATAAAAAATTAAATAGCGTATCTTTATTTATTATTATTATTATTTTAATAATAATAAATTGCCTAAATTATATTTTTCATCTAGTTTTATTTTAATAAAATTATGTAAGTCATTATGATTGATAGATTTTTGAGTGTTGATAAGTTGAGCAGAATTCTAATTGATTTTTTCATAAAGAAAGTAAAAATTACATTAATAGGTAAAAACTGCATGTGGAAATTCAATTTAAAAAATTTGCCTAGTCATTCCCTGAAGTATCTTTTTTCTTTCTTTCTTTTTTTTTTTTTTTCTTTTTTTTTTTTTGTCTATTTAAGAATATTTTTTTGTGTTTATGATAATTGCTAGTATAATTTTTAAGTTACATTATACTAAACAAAAAAAAAAAGTCAATATTTTCAACCCTTTTTTGATTCTTTTAAATAATTTTAGAATTTGTTACAGGGCTGTATTGTTCGCAAACAGTCAATTTCTTTCTTTCTTTTTTTTTTTTTTTTTAACTATTCATTTAATTTATTCTTTCTTTAACTTGTAGTAGGCTGTTTCTTTCTAGCCTTTTAAAATGTTCAAAATACAGTTTATGGCCCTTTTATATAAAATATGGTTTATTATATTAACAACATTAAAAAAAAAAAAAAAAAAAAAAATATTACCATAATTTCATTAAGCGCCAACACATATTTAAATAATCAGACTTAAGATGTTTAGATGCACCCACAAATTAGTTACAGTATATTGAAAAAAAAAAGTTAATACTTTCAACCGTTTTTCTATTCTTTCAAATAATTTAAAGCTTTTTTTAAACTTAAGCACAAATACTTCTGAATTCTGTAGCTGTGGCATATTTGTTACAGGACTGTATTGTTCACAAACGGTCCATTTCTTTCTTTTTTTCCTTTTTTTTTTTCTATTCATTTAATTTATTCTTTCTTTAACTTGTAGTAGGCTGTTTCTTTCTAGCCTTTTAAAATGTTTAAAATACAGTTTATGGCCCAGTTATGTAAAATATGGTTTATTATATTAACAACATAAAATATATATATATATATTACTCTAATTTCATTAAGCCCCAACACATATTTAGATAATCAGACATAAGATGTTTAGATATACCCACAATTATACACACAATCTTAAATATTTATACCAATTTTATTCACTTTATGCTTCTTTATTGTGTTATTAACTTTTAGTTCTAGAAGGATATGTTATGCATATAATTATTTTTTGGCATGATAATATAATGGGAAATATATTCTGTCTAATTTTTTTTTGTTTGAAAGCAGCAATTAGAATGATTTGCAATGTTGTGTTCAAAGATTTGATAAATAAAAAAACTACACACTCATTGTAAAATGTATAGTAATGTATGGGAATTTATTCAATCTAAACGAACACGAAATAATCATAAAATAAATTTATTTTGCCATCAATATTGTCTTTATTCTTATTTCAAAATGAAAAATTGCAATAAGGATAGTTATATTATAAATAATGGAATTATTTTCCTTCAGCATTATTCAGTCAGCAAAAGTTAAGCAAAAGCTTTAAAAGGTAAATGCAAGATCAACAACACAACTACACAAGAAAGATGGTAATAAATACAAGGAACTTACTGTAACTTACTGTACTGTAGAAATCTGTAAAATTATTAAATATATAATTTAAAGTAACCATATAATAGGTTTTATGCACCTTCAGCTGTTTTGTAATGGGTTTGACTTTATTTTAAGATGATTTGATTTCTGAAGTGTCCCTTTTGAAAATGAAAATGTTTTGTTAAAGATGTGTTTTTAAAATGAAGCATTTTGTGAAGGATCTCATTTTAAGATGGAAAATTTTACATTGAGTCTATTAATGGACCTAGATTTAAAAATACTCCTGATTTCTGTATTTAAATCTAATGCATTTTTTATAAAAACTTTTCATTAATGTAATATAAAAAAAAAAGATATTTATTGTAATTACAGTAGAAAGAGCACAGAAAGCTGGCAATAACTCACAATTAAAATAATAAAACACCGTAAAAATCATCATAAAATTGAAATAATGCATAGGACGCGTTTCGGGTTTGTAAATTAACAGCCCGTCATGAGCAACTGTAAACGTGTGTCCGTAAGGGGCCAAGGTCACAAATGAACAGAAAGGGAAAGGAGGGGAGATTATGAAGAGTGCAAAAGATGGTTCTAGCCATAAGGTAAAAATCAATCACAGAGGATCATACGCAGAAAAGGAAAAAGTTGCCACAATGATAGAAAACATTTACAAAAGAGAAAAGGAAATAAACAAAATTAAAATAAATAAAGAAGTAAATACAAAAATAAATAGTAATAATTATATTAAATACAGGAAAATGAATAATGATAATAAAAGAAAGAGAGAGAAACAAAAGAAACGTTTTTTTTTTTTTTTTAAATTTAAGCCATAAAAAATGAAAAGAGTGAAAGAATTACAAAAGTAGTCTCTTTTCATTTTTTATGGAATTTTTTTTTGTTGTTGTTGTTTTTGTTTGTCTCTTTCTTTTGTTTTCATTATTTATTTTTTCTGTATTTTATTATTATTATTATTATTAATTTTTGTATTTACTTCTTTATTTATTTTAATTTTGTTTATTTCCTTTTCTCTTTTGTAAATGTTTTCTATCATTGTGGCAACTTTGTCCTATTCTGCATGCGATCCTCTGTGATTGGTTTTTACCTTACTGCTAACGCCATCTGTCACACTCTTTGTAATCTCTCCTCCTTTTCCTTTCTATTCATTTGTGACCTTGTCCCCTTACAAACAGCTGATGACGGGCTGTTAATTTTCAAGCTTAAAACGCATCTATGCATTGTTTTGATTTTGTGGTGATTTTTACAAAATCTTATTATTCTAATTTGTTGTAATTGTTGAACATTTAAAGGCTCTTGTTTAAAGCATGGTGATTGAGTGTTTTAATTTTTTTTTATGATTTTCATTTAAAATTGTTTAATATCCTTAAAAAGGATGTTACAAGGTTTAAAGAAAATGAGAAAATGGAGTCTTGCTGCTACTTTCATACTAGAAGCATGTCTTTTTTGTGCCTGATGAAGAAAGACTTGGATCTTTCGAAAGGCCTAGCACATTTAATAGTTTTTGATGGTGTTTTAAGATCTTTTAGTTCTTGTTACAATGTTTATTTATTGTTTAATACATGCCACTATAATTAAAAAATAAATTTTTGGTAAGTGCACAGAGTTTTTGTTTTTAAAATTCAATAAGTCTAATAAAATAAAATCTGTCATGCACAGGACCAGTGCAACATTGCGCTTGCAAAACAGTTAGTGGGGTCCAACATAGACTGCAATACTGGACTACTAAAATATGTATCATAGAATATATTCTAATGATCATTGTAGATAATATATATATATATATATATATATACAGTACAGAACCATTTATCTGGAATGCTTGGGTTCAGGTGTATTCCGGATAACTGGTTGTACATTAAAGCAATTTGATAAGTTTTGTGGCATATGTGTGGTTGTGACATTATTTCTGATTTTAAATTATTAGATTACTTGGATTAAAAATCAATGCAAAAAAGTTCAAAAGTTAACCAGAGGTTAAAATAAGGTAATTTATGGGAATCCTTTAGGAACAAAAATTATCCTATTTCCTCTGCATAAAAATTAAAACATCTAAAATACAACTAAATATGTTTTCATTTCAAATACTAGATGTTATCATCAAATTATACAATTGTTTCAAGCAAAGCCTGTGTCAAACTGGCAGTATATGAGAGCTTTTTCTGCAAAATTTCTGAAATCAGTCTATCAGAAATATCATTCCGGATAACTGGTTTTCCAGTTAACTGGTTTCTGGATAAATGGTTCCATACTGTATATATATAATTTAAATAGTAGGAAAAATACCCCTACTTGCACATTTAATGTGCAATTATTTTTAATTTTGCAAAATCTTCTATACTTTAGAATATTTTAAATATTTTTTGCATTCACGGTTACTTTCAGGATCATCAAATCTATACATTCCATGACAACTTTGACTGTAAAAAATAAAGTGACTACTCACTTTTTTTCACACACAGAAATATTTAAAAACAAATCTACAGCAAAATTATTATTTTATACAGAGAAAACATTTTAAATTGTATAGAGCAACCTGGGAAACCTAATAGGATCCCAATTGATGTACTTCCCTGGCTAGGCATCCGTGATCGGACAAAAAATGGTCACATAAGTTAAAACTGAAGGTTCAGTTTAGCAAAATCAGCTGTTTTAGAGGAAGCAATCCCAATAATTTGAATTGTAGTTTTAATTTTGAAAACTCTAATATTGAATATTTTGAAATTTGTAGTTTTTTACTTTGCTTTACATTTGAACCTTCACTTATTAAACTTTTTAAATGGTCTGGCCCAGTTGTAATGAATTTGAAGAATTATTTATTCTTATCTCATTATTCTTATTATCTTTACAGCTGCTTAAACCTACACTACATGTATCATCAACCATGCATTCACCAGAAGGCATCAATAAACATTGGTCAAAACTTGACAATCTATCCTATCCACCAATATATATTCATTGGGATGATGGAATGGTGAAAAAAGTATATATACTACCAGATTCTCCTTCTTTGATAAACATAAAAAAAGGCTTGGCAAGTTTGTTTCAGCTGCATGTGTCAAATACACCTGTGAAAGAGGTAGGTATTATGTATACAATATTTTTGTTTTGTATTTTATTTGTCTGGATAACACACTGAAACATTTTGCTTTGAAAAAAAATATTTTTTAGTTAGGCTTAAGTTTTAACAATTAATTCTTAAGTTACTGGGGAAATCTTGTTGCAGCAACTCTGTACACAGCATATGTGATTTTCTTGTAGATATTTCATTTTTCTGCACCATAATGCTCTTTTTTTCTTATATCCAATGTTCTGAAATTTTTGTTTTTACTTCTAAGGGACTTAAATTGTCATATGTCCTGATAGGGTTTGCATCTTACTTAAAATTTTACAGATAAGCCTGATTTGCAAATAATAATAAAGTTGTGAATCAATGAATAAGAAAATGAGAGTTAATTTAAAAAAATCATGAATGATGCAATTTTCTGCTAATGTTTTACCTTTTACTAGTGCCAGAATTAGGGATGCACCTAATATTTGGTATCTATTTGGTATTTGGCCATGTTGCTGAATATTCAGTTTGGCCGAATATCAAACTATTCGGTCTGCTGAATATCAAACTAATCGGTCTGCCGAATATCTAAATATTCGGCCAAGCCGAGTACTTAAAAAAACTTTTAAAACATATTTTTAAAAACCTTATGCAGCTTCTACTTTTAACTGTCAGCTTATAAAGATAGTCAGAATAATTAAAAACAGAATTATATTTAAATAAAAGAGAATGTTTTTACATTATTTGCCATTTGTAAAGTATCATTCAAGAAAATTACCTGTTAGTGAGGATTTTCATAGGATTTAATGATGTAAAAATGCAAGTTTCTGAAGCTTGTCTAGTAAGTAATCTGTTTCTTGCTTTTTCACAAAAAAGGATGTTTCTAAACAAAATAGAAAAACTTTCAGTGCTGATAATAGACGTCAAGACATACAATTTTTGTTCAGGAAGCCATAATCGCAATCCACCTATTCAGTTATAAATACAGTGTATCTCATCTCACTCGAGGTCAGTATTGGATTTTCGTTTGTTACTTTAACAATGATGATCATAACTATATTTTCAACAGACTTGCTTTGATTTCTGTGAAATATGATACCATGATCAGAAGTTCTAGAAATTGTCATTATTCATATCTAAACAACTATGAGCTAGACACTCCTGTATTCAAAATGCAGTTGACAGTGCACTTTGTCACTGGCCAAAATTCAGTCATTAGACTTTTTTTTTAGTCTAACCTGTAATGGTTGATAATTTTTCTGGTGCAGTTCCTCCCTTCATTGCTTTGTTTTGTTTTATGCCTTTAAAGGTATTCAGGACATCCTAATCTCTTATTTTGAAAAAAGTGTGAAAAACCTGTGAAATTTTATTTTTATTTTTTCTTTAATCCTCCCCCCCCCCCCCCCCCCCCCCCGTTGCCCCACACCACCACTACTACAAAAAAAAAAAAGTAGTGTTAAATGCCATCTAATGAAATTAACTAATGTTTTTTAAATAAAATTCTTCTTAGTCTTTTATTTGCAAAATACAAAATAGGTAATAGAATTCCATTAGTCATCAGACAACATAACATTATACTTAATTTACAGATAGCTATGATATTGAAAACTTTCAAGAGACTGAATAGTGCATTTAAATTATTTTCTCCTTAAATTTTTATGTTTTCCATTTGTAACATTACTGCATTCATTTAAAGGAACAGAATAATGATAAACTTGATTTTTTAAAAAATTACTATTGTTATTAGAGTTATTAAATAATCTTACAGAAATGTAATTAACATGTCTGTGCATGTAAATTTGTTAGCAAAATGCAACAATGCATATGCAGTATTTTTACATTGTCATAATTGTGTGTTATTATTTTTTGTTTAAGAGAATTAAAAAAAAAAAAAAAAAAAAAAAAAAAAGGAAAAATGCCATGAAAAACTGACAAAATGTCCTGCACATGGCACTTGCGTAAATACCTGTATTATATCTACTAACTTATTAGCTCTTAAAATATAAACTATACTTTAAAAATAACAAAATACCCTAGACTTTCATATTAGCATAGTTGTTGTAATTTGAGGATATAATAACATTGTTAAAACAGTAATAATACGTAGAAAAGCTATCCCACATGTGACATGAAATGGCTCAAAAGAATGCAACTGCATATTTAATAGGTAATCTTCTATGTGTGCGTTAAATAGTTCTAAGCATTCACTGCAAAAATTTCTATTTTGAAAACTGTTGATAAAAGATTAAAAATTCTGCAAAAGATGCTCATCACAAAGAAGCTAAGGAAATTATTATTATTTATTGCAAGATTTGGATTTATTATTTAGTAATAATGTTTAAATAAATGAATTTTGTCTTTTAGCATTAAGTAATCTTAACTCTACTTAAAGTTCTCCTTATGCCTTTTTTTCCATCCAGCCTTAATGAAGAGGAAATTTAAAATCTAACTAATCTTTAATTCAGAGATTTCTTGTTATGTTTAATAAATGTTCTTCCAAAACTGCTGCATAATCTTGCTATGATAATAACAGCTTAATATGGACCTGAACTGATTAAAATTATTATTGATTTAAAATATCACAAGTAACATTTTGTAGTGATCAAGATTGTGTAAACAATAAAATTTTGTCAAAATGCCTGCCATATATAAATGTCAGTTTTTTTTCCTAATAAGAGGAATATAAATTTTTAAGCAAAACTGAATATTAGTTAGAGCTTAATTTTTCTAATAAAATACAAATTCTTCTTTAATAAAAGTAGATGGCAATCATCACTGACAACTGCTTTCCATTGTGTTCTGATACAAGAGCAGCATTATATCATTTACTGAAAATATTTTTTTGTTAATCTACTTCAGATTAAATTTTTTTACTGCTGGATTGTGTTCGTAATTTAAAGCAATAACAGTAATAAAATTGTGCAATTGTATCATTCTTATTGCTTTTGTTTCTGATTTATATTTTTTATTTGTTGTTAACATCAATATATGCATTTCATGCTAGCTTAAGTATAGACATCATGACAAACATTTTGTAGCTTGAGAATCTCCTGCTTCTCTCATTCGTACTATTAACCAATTTCTTTTGTTATTCTGTTTCCACAATTTATTTTCCTTTTTTAAAATATCATATGACAATAAAAGAATTAGTTGTGCTCAGTTGAGTAAAATTCTGTTATTTGGTAATCTACTGTGAGACTGTGACAAACATTTCCCCTTAATCATTTTCTTTTTAAGCGAAAATATTTTCAACTAAATTTTTAAAAACAAACTATGCAATTTACAGATTTGTAAACCTTTCTGTCTGTTAGATTATGTTTCTTCTTTCTTGTGTGTGTGTGTGTGCATTCATAGATATACTATGCATGCTTACATGGATATACTATGTATGTTTGCCCAGATATACCTGCATGCTTGCTCTAGAAACTTAAGCTATTCTCAGTATTGTCTTTCCTTCTTAAGAAATATTGAAAATTTTTATTTATTATTTTGATTGAAAACAAGAAGGAATAATTTGCTTACTTTTGTCAGCCTTAACCATGGGTTCAAGTCTTCATTCTCAGACTGATTTCAATCCTGGTGAGATTCCTGACTGATGACAAATTCTACTCTATGCACTTAAATGATAGCAATTTTAGTAGCAAAAACTTTTAATCCCTTTCTTCTATTGTAAAAGATCAATTTTAAATCATGCACCAAGGCTTGATATTAAGGTATTAAGCCAAGGTATTAACATTATCTAGTCCATTTCCATTTTGTTATACTTAATACTTGGAAGTGTTTTCAGTCTTGGTTTGAATGAACTTCTTGCACCCACGACCTTAACTTAAGTGTATTAAAAAGTGTAACATTTATGACAAACATTGCATTAAAAAAATCAAATATGTGTAATATTTCAGTACAGAATATTTTTGTTTTCTTTTCTGATAAACTAATAATTCTTATATTCAAATAATATTTTCAGTGACTGTAATTTTTGTTAACTGGATTATTTTATTTTTACTGTTTTAACAGCCTCTGTATAATGAATTTATTTCTTGTTCATTATTAATCACAGTTATTCTTTTAGCTTGATGTATCTGGTTTATGTGAAGTCAAGTACAAAGCTCATGGTAATACAATAAAAAAGAACAAGTTTAACTGCCACAGAAGTTTAAGTAACAGTTATTCTACTGAACAGCAGAGTGAGGTATAATATTCTTTTCTTTTATTATATAATACACACTATTATTTTTTATTTATTTTTTTATCTGACTTCAAAAGAAGGGGGACAACACAACATTGCATATTCATATGCATTAATTTGTATATATTTATATATTTTTTTTGTTTGTTTGGAAAATGTAATTTTTTCTTGTAGATCTGATTTCTAAGTTTTACTTTAATCTAAAAATGACATGTTTCTCTATCTGTGTGTCTGTTTACCTTTGCTCTAATCTTATTAAAAACTGTTTCAATTGCTACAAAAAAGTATACATCTAATATTTTACAAGTTAATATTTCATAAAATTTGTAAATGTAGTCTGGTCTCCATTAAATGATCTCTTGAGCTCCAGTGAAAAAAAATCGTTAAATAGAATTCTTTATCAAACTTACTACGAAGGACATGTTTACAAACATTTCTTGCAATATAATTTATTTTGCATTAATAAAGCTAATATTTCACAAAATTTAAAATGCTTAGAAATACGATAGTATTTTACTTTGAAAAATCTATTCATTAAAGTAATTAAAAATATATAAATTAATAAATACAGTGAAACCTGTATATAACGATATTGTCTGTAACGATGAACCTGTATATAACAATATTTCATTTGGCCCCAGCAGAAATCCTATTAATTTAATGTATATTGAACCTGTCTATAACTATATATGAATTAAGATTAAATCTGTATATAACGATAATTTTGTGCTTTTTGAAACTATTTCTCAATCCCTTTTATCTGTCTGTTGAAAGACCCCTCCCCCAACTCCTAAATTCTCTGAATAAGTTATAGAATAGAATAGAAAGACCATCATGGTGTGTTTATGGCTCTCTCATTGATTAGGCAAGTTGATTGATAGCTCAGAGCTGCAATGTTACTGATAAGTTAATTGACATGCTTCAAAATTATGTTTCAATATTTTATCGAACGTTCCACAAATATATATATATTTGAACTCAATGGAAGGATTAAAAAATATGCGCAAACAGGCTGCATTCTCAGCATAAACTAAACAAACAAGAGTATCAGATTTCCTTTCTGTTAAAAACATATGAATCTATCAACTAGTTAAATATGTATACTGTGTACAATCAAAAACTCTTATTATTGTAAGGTATGTACTGTTTACTTGTTATGTATCATCTCATAACATTTGCACATTAAAACCTGTCTATAACGATAAATTGCGTATTATGAATTATGGTATCTTTTTCGTTCCTTATTAATATCGTTATAGACAAATTTCACTGTACAAATATGGTATAATAAACTCAAATATAGTCTTGGAAGTACAATGAATTGAAGATTCTTATTTTATCTAACAATGGGAAGTTTGCATGCCAAGGAAAGATGAATGTTCCTTTGGAATTTCTAGAAAAAAAAAATTGTCAGAGATTCTGGACCATGGATGAAAGTTTTCAGAATTTAATGGGAAAAAAATAGTCATCTCTAGCTGGATGTAGTTTGTTCAGTGGTCTGTGCCATGGAAAAATTGTTAGCAGTGGTGCACTCACTAGATTCTTTAGTGACAAAATAAAAATAAATCGCCTGTGTTCAAGATTCTGCAGAAATATTTGTTATTTAAACAAAAAAAAAAACAGAACAAAAAAAAAGCTAAATGTTCACTTAGTGCAGACTACTCTATATCAGAATTTGCATGACTTTGAAAAGTTTTTACTTCTTAAATTTTTATACTTCCTAATAGTGGGCTTTTTAACCCCCTAATTCTCGCTCCCGTCATATTCACGGGCTGTGTCTTTTACTCAGATTGTTTGATTCCCATCAGTTTTGTAAAATAGTGAAATTGGCTATATTTTATTATTGTTTTACCTGTCATTAAATAAGGTGAATATTTCGTTTTCATAAAAGTGGTGCCAATAAGCAATTTGAATTTTTAAACCGTAATTTAATTCGAGCGTTAAAGGGTTAAGTTCCTTAATTTTCATTGAAAATCTTTAATTTTTAAGTTGTGTTATAATATTTTAAATACATATTTTTTATTTTTTATGATTTCCAAAAACTACATTACCTTCTAGTAAGCTAACTTAAACAGTTGTATTAGTGATCTTTTCATGATATGTACATTAAGCATACTTCTTGTCAGTAATTTTGGTATGGTTGTTCTATTTCAAACCTGCCCAATTAATGTTCACGAAGTCTTTTTATAATAAAAGCTTTGGTATTTCTTTTTTATAAGAACCTTTGTGCAATAAAGAAAAGACTAGATTAAATTTGGCAAGAAAAGCAAAATTTTCAAAAACACTTTCTGGCAACCTTTATAATAATAATTAGGATGAGCGAAGCTCACCCTCAACTAGGCACGCAAATTATATTTTGTCGTATACTTTACAAAAAACTATTGAGTATTTTGACTTGAAATTAAACATAAAAATAAATTATAATCGGTAGATTTGCACAATATTCTTTTTTTTACAAAATAACCTTAAAAATTTTTATTATTTTAATTAATTTATTTTACACGTTTTCCCATTATGGTCGCATTTTTGCAAATAAAAAATGAAACATATTTTCTGAAGAAAAAATAAATCATGCAATTAGTAATTATAGATAGAATCATGATTAATTAAATAGTTTCACGATTTCTTTTATGAAATTTTTAAAATACCTTTTTTTGTGAAAATATTTTATATAAAGCATATTTTTAATGAATTAAAATTTGTGAAAATTCAATCATTTACATTAAATTATAAAAGTATTTTTCAGTGTTAAGAATTCAAATACACAATTTATTCTTATTATGTGAAATCATTTACGCAGACGATGACAATATTTACGTATTGTAAAAGAATTATGTTATGATTTTTTTTTTCAAGTGGCAACAAAAGATTTGTAAGCAAATAAAATTAATTGTTAAATTCGTTATATCATAAATAAAAAAATTCTGAGGAAATTCATAGTTACTTGGCTGAATTTACATTTTTAAAATTAAAATGCGCCAAAACATAAAATAACGTTTTTGCTTAATAAAGATGAGAAAATAATACAAAAAAATATTGTCACTTTTGAATACTTATCTTATTAAGTAATGCTTCGTAAATCCAAACAAAGCATGGCTTTTCCTAGTAATATATATATATAATAGCATATTATTATAATAATTTGAAGTAATGGTCAGTATATCAAATGCACAAGCCATTTCTTTAAATTTATACTTTGTACACCGTTTAATACCCACTAGAGCAATTTATTTACTACATACATAAATAAGCCATATATTTATGGCTTTTCATATGGCCACCATTTCATTTTCATGATTTTTTATAATATTTCATGTGAAGCCAAGTCTGCTATAACAAATATTTACCAAAGTTTTTTGTTCGTTTGTTGTGAGAACTATAAAACACAGATGCTATGAAATGTCAATCCTGTAGTTTTGATTTTTGGTTTATTTAAATTGTGGTCATGCAGTTTAAAAAAGCAAAAATCTTTTTTTTTTTTTTTTTTTTTTTTTTTAAACATTTGTGGGAACCTTGGATGTTACAGAACAGTAGATTGTAAATTTTATTATATTCTAATGATCAATGTTATTCTTCTAAATTTAAAAGTTTAACTCTATATATAAAATATAGAAGGTATTATTTTTCTATCTTAATTATAATCAATTAAATTGTGTGAATAATTTAAAAAATAGTAACTATAATTTAATTTTTTAAACTGGAGGTTTGTGTATGTGTGTTAAAGCGAGGCAGCTCCAATACATAAACAAACCTTCTGAATCTTTCTCTCACTTTAGAGTGTTAAAATCAGCAAGCAATTAAGCATCTCTTTTCTTTATAGTTTCTCTGTTTATTATCAAAATATTTGTAAGCTGCTACATAGAGACTTCATACGTTTTTGTAATAATATTGAAAAAAGAAATGTATAAACTAATATAAAAATTTTATTCATGCTGCGGTTTGTGGTCTTGCCAACAGATAAGACTGAAAGGTACTCGGCTTGGCATCTTCCAGGTAGTTTAGTGGCAAATCATTGACGCGTATAGCCAATGACCCTGGTTCGATTCCAGGCTTAGACCCCTTTTCATTCTGTTGGCTCAACACCTTTTAAGCCATTAAAATTTGAAAATTACTAAACATTCAAGACTTATGAAATGTTCTACGAAAAATTCCCAAAAATTATATATATATAGATTTGTTTATTTTCATCTATGCTGGTTTTCCCTTTTGTTTCGTGTTTGCCCCGGGTTTGGTGGCTCACGAACATTATTCCATCGCATGCTGCGGTTTGCAGCCTTGCAACAGATACGAAAGGTGCTCGTCTTGGCATTGTCCTGGTAGCTTAGTGACAAAAAATTGATGCATATAGTCAGTGACCCTGGTTCGATTCCAGACTTGGACACTTTTTCACTCTGTTGGCTCAACGCCTTTTAAGCAATTAAAATTTGAAAACGAATAAAAATTTTATTTTCTAATATGTTCAGCATGATCTCTCTTTTGCTGAACTATAATATTACATCTTTATTTCCCAAATAGGGGCTATATATATATATAATGTTATCAACATTTTGCTAATTTGGAACCCCCTCACCCCCTTACAATATCATACGTTATCATTCGATCTTATCGATTGATCTTTTTGTATTGCATTCAGGTAAATATATTCTAGACTCAATGATAACTACATACAGTAGAACCTCGATTAACCAAGCTTTGATTAATTGAGGTTTCTGTTAACAGAGCCATTAACAAAAAAGTCTGATTTTTTTTTTTTTTTTTTTTTGTGTGTGTGTGTGAATGAACTTTGAAAAATACCACTATTTTTAGTTTACTGTCCATGCTACAGACTCTTCTGCCCCCAAAAGCACTCAACTTCCAAGAAACGTAGCACCCTGAGAAGTTAGCAGTGAACAATGCTTTGTTTCCAGTGGCCACGGGGCCCTATTGAACACCAGGTGTAATGTGTTATCAGACAATTACAGCCCTCGACTGACGACAGTGGGGGAGGGGGAATTGGCATAGTCATAATTGGCCGATATCCGAGGTACTAGTGGTCTCAATTAGCTCAGATAATCGAGGGTGCATGGTTTTTTCAATTTTCATCTGCCAAATAATTTTCACACAACTAACTATCTGCATAAGAAACATGTTTTTAAATTAGCTGGTGAACATTGTTTTTTTTTTTTTTTTTTTTTTTTTTAATTAACATTAAATCAGATTTTATAATTTTGTTTGGATTCCTGTAGAAATGTATTAAGATTTTGTTATAGTTCTTTGTGAGAAGGGAGGGTGGGGGCCTGGTTTTCTTTTAAAACACAAGATGCAACTTTCGATATAATAAATGGTGAGCATACCTCTGTTGAGTATGTATTTTTTACTTTTTTCCCTGTCTAATGTAAACTTAGACATTTCTTTCCTTTTTCATTAATTTATATCACTTTTTTATGTGATAGAAATATTAAAACCATGCTTTTCACATCTTTTTTAAACAATAGAATAACAGTATTTCTCTTCATGAAACTCAGATGCATAGCCTTCGATCCATTGTTTATTTTCCAGTGATATTTTCCAGCAAAGAATATTTTCAATGTTGGAAATCATAATTAAACCTTATTCTTAATTGATACCATATAAGTTTTATTCCTTTCATTTAAATTTTAATCATGGAAAAAATCAAAATCATTAAAAAGATAGTATTTAGCAATTTCATAAGCAATAATTTTTTATTTTAGTTTCGTTCTACTACAATAACATCTTCTTCTGAAACTCTTACAACTCTGATTCCACAAGAAAATGTTATTCAAACTGTAACTGGGAGGGAAGAAGTTATGATGACTTTGAATTTGTGGAAGCAAGCGGCAGTATTTGTTAAAACAAAGTAAGTGGCTATTTAAATCATTCTGCTTACAGTGTCTGTTTATTTATTTAATTAGTCTTTTTTTTTTATCTCATCATAAAATGTTTTTTTGTTGTTGTGTAAAATATTGGTTTTAGAAAAAAAAAAATAAAGGAGAAAATAAAACAAAATAATTACATGTCACATCTGTAGTTTAAGAAAATGAAGTTGAAAGCTTGTATTCTCTGAAAATAATAACAGTTATTAATTTTTAGCAGATGGATAGTTCTCATATCAGCATGTTTTATATTAAAAAGTTTTTAATCATTTCATATTTATATATTTAATTTTTTAAGCTTTATTTTTCTCTTTTAAAAGATTATATGTTGTCAAAAATCTCTCTGTTATGTTTTAATAACTGTTCTTAAATGAAGGCATTTTTTTCAATTTTTTAAAGTTTTTAATATTAGGTAAATAATTTGTATTCATATATCCATAAAAAATTGAGGTACCAAATAAGTATCATGAGTTTTTTAATTACTTTCAAAAATCTGTTCATTGTTATAGCCAATCAATAGCATTGTTATCAATTTTATTACAATAACAAATGTTTAGACATTAAATTTCATTTATATTTAATTAAGAAATATGTTTCTCATAAGTTAATTAATTAAAAATAAAAAATAAAATAAATTAGAATGTGTGAACTTTCCTTTAAATGGATGATGGCGTTTATATTATTACTGATTCAGGGTAATTTATTTATTTGCTTTAGAAAAAGTATGTAATAAATTATTCCATATCTTGTGGTAAAATTTACTAATTTAAAAATAACAGCAAATTGCTGTTTAGAACTTTTTGTTTTAAATATATTTATAATATTAATAAACTATTTATTTCCTTAGTCCTGCGTTAGGTTGACCACTTCTGGCCTATACATATACTGCATAGCACCTCAGGGCCCATGGTCAAGAAAACAGGGCTGGGCACTGTAGTCCAGGATCCTTAAGTATTGTAGCACCACAGGTTTAAGTAAAATCGAATGATAGTTAGTATATGTTACGTTCTAAAATCTACCCTTGTATTATATCTAACTAAGAGTGCAAGTTCTACCGAAATTCTTTCAGCAGAATAAAAAAAGGCTAATCTTTTATAATGTGTTCGCTTGATTATAGAATTTTCTTCATAATTCTAGAACTAATAAACATAAAATGATACGCTATATACTAAAATATTCCCTGGAAAATTATCAAACTAATAGAGCAAGTCCCATCGAAATCCTTCAATAAAATCTTTTAAAAAGACCTTTCATTATCAAGTTCATCTGATTATAGACCTTCCTCTATAATTCTATAACCAATCAATGTAAAATGATATGTTATATACTAAAACTTTCCCTGAAAACTTATAGAATTAGCAGTTCAAGCCTTATTAAAATCCATTCAGTAGAACTCAAGTTATAAGCAGGTGGAACAAAATTCCTATTTGTATTTCATATATGTAATAGATTATCCTGTATCATTTTGCATTTTTACCAATGTTTTTTTTTTTTTCTTAATCACACAAAGGCTGTATAGATTTCTTAAATATATATATGGGTTCTGTATGCCGATTAGCTTTACTATAATATTTTTTATAATGATTAATGTATTATATTTTTACATGCCATCTTCCTTTAGAATTTTGGTTAACATTGTTATATGAACTTGTAAGATAAACTTTGTTTCAAAGGTAATTAATATATATATATATATTGTATTGAGGAATATGCTTGACCATACTGTACATTGTTTATTCTTGGTCCATGAACATTTTAAAACATTTTTGGCAACATGTGCAAACCTTGACCCTTGAGTCCTTTACTTGTTGTTAATGCTGCCTCATTCTTAGTCAGCAGTGCTTTCAATGTAGTAATGTGATTTGTATTTCTCAATCCTTTTTAATCATGTTTTATTTTAAGCTCCTTTTTTTTTTTTTTTTTTTTTTCAATAATTTATTTCTTTATGTTTTGTGTGTTGTGGTAGTCTCAAATTCATATTCTTCAGCTTTTTTTTTATGGCTAATATGAAGATGAAAACATTTGTGGAACTATAGGCATTTGGGACCTGATGAATCTGTCTGGGTTCTACAAATATCCATTATTGATTTTCTGCTCTTTTCTTTTATTATGTTTTTAAAAATCTATGCTGAATATGTTAAGAGAAAGAGATTAATTGTCAATGAATAAATTTCTTCTCATTTCTTTTATTATGTTTTTTAAAATCTATGCTGAATATGTTAAGAGGAACAGATTAATTGTCAATGAATAAATTTCTTTCTATTTATAATTTCACAACTTTTGTTGGTAATTTGTAGTGGTTTTTTAATGGTTATATATATATATTTATATTTAAGTTTCTGTAATCAATGATTATAAATATACCAAGTATACACAGAAATAAATTTTACGAAAATAATTCAAATATTTTAATTGCTTTCAAAGAAAGATTATTTTAATGAATTCAGAATTTTCTTGATTAAAAAATAATATAACTACATGTTTTTAATAGCATGATTATTGAAGTAATTTGGTATTAAATAGCATTTTTCATTTTTCAATAAATGTCACATCTTGAGTTATTTTTGAGTCATAAAGACCTTTCCAGGACTGTGGCATCCTGAAATTCACTTAAAAATGACCATTTTGAGTTTGATAAATAAAATTTAATGATAAGTAAAATTTTGACAGTTAGAAAATATTCTTTGTTTTTATTGAAAATTGGAAAATGCTATTTGATTTCAATGCTACAACATAAGTTTATCCTGCTGTGAAATATTGCTACACAAAGCGATTAAATTCTGATACAGAACTGCAATTTATCCTGCTACAAAAAAAAAAAAAAAAAAAAAATTGATTTTTCACCCCTGTCTGTTGTTTCTGGTTGGATTTTGAACAGGTTGAGTTTAATAACCCATTTTTCAAAAGATAGGCCACAATATTGTTTCAGATAGAAAACTATATATTTGAGTATAAATGAGTATATATAAGTTCATTTCAGGGTGTCTAGCCACATGGAAAACCTGAAAAAGTCAGAAAAATATTTATGGACTGGAAAAGGCAGGGAAATTTACAATTCCTAAGTCAAGGAAATTTGAAATTTCTGAGAAAAAGTCAGAGAAATAGGAATTTTTGGAGAGAATTTCAGAAAAAAAAATTTTCAACCATAAAGCTGAGGATTGAAATTGCAGTGCCAAAAAGTAACTGTCTGGGAGAATCTAACTGTGCTCTTCATAAGTATTGTTTCAACTTCCTGTGCAATTTCTTTTGCCTCTCCCCTTTCACTCCTTCCTTGGCAACTTTTAATGTTTTTTGTATGTAACATCACAAAATCTTGATACCTGGAAAATTGTTTTTATTGGTGTGGAAAATTTGAAAAAGTCGGAAAAATTTGTTGTTGAGCTTGGCTAGACAGACACCCTGTAATTTTTCTACATTTCTACATAGAAAAATAATGCTGTATTTCTTAACAGTTTTGTTAGTAATTGCAATCTTTTTACTGGCATATTTGAGACTTATATGTTTGTAACATTTTATATGGTATAATAATATATGAATTTAGGAAAATTTATATATTATTTATTTACAAGTAATAGAGATTTATTAAATATAGAAAAAAGTGTTCGTTTCAAAATAAATTATTTTCTAACATTACTTTACAGAGATTTAAAACACTATGAAATTGATACTATCAATGTTGATGGATGGATGGTTGGAAATCTGTGGCTTTTAAATTCATGATAATAATTAACAGCCCTGTTTATTGTAATTTGATAGTTCTTTGTTGTTAACTTTATACTTCTTTTAAATAAAATTGTTTATTTGTCTATATTTTGTAGGTTACATGTTAATTACATTGATAAATATAAGAGTCATTCAGTTATTGAAGCAAAAGATTTATCATCAGTTTTGAAAGCTATATCTGCTGGTAATGTTACATATATATTTTATATATTAAAAAATATTTGTATTTTTCAAGCTTATATTTTGCTTTGTGATTTTTCAGTCATAAGATCATAATTACAAAAGATTCAGAAAGTTACTTTATTAAGACATGGAACACCATGACACACAAATATGTGTGCCAGCAATATTTCTCAGGATGGCATACCACATGATTGCATGTGCAATCAAAATTTTCAATGAAGGCAATTTATTGAAATACGAAATGGGACTAATAATAATTTATTTCCATTTTTTTTTTTTTTTTTCTAATAAGCCCTTTGGCTTTCTAGATAGGTTTAGTGGTTTAAGTTTGGCATACAATGTGTAAAAATAACAAAAATTTTATATTTTAAAATTAAAAATGCATAAAATTAATAAAACATTGTTGCAATTGAGGAGCGTGAACTGGCTCGATAAACATTGAAAACCACTTTGTCAATGTCTGCCAAAAAAAAGCTGTTTCATCACAGTTTGCAGCACTCAATGTGTTAATATAGAGTAACCTCGAAAATCTGGCAACATCGGGATTCAGGACTGAGACTAAACTGGATTTTTGAAAATTCTGGATTTGAATATCAAAAGTATTTTTGGCATTCTTAATGATGCCTTTAGTTATAACCAGTGACCCGGAGCCGAACAATTTTTGATGCTCCAGCTCCAGCTCCGCTCCTAGAGAAAATACCGTGGCTCCAGCTCCGGCTCCGGCTCCAACTCGGCTCCGACTTCGCGAAGTTGCAGATTTTAATTTACACGTTTAATTTTTTGCTCACAAATACTTTCTATCTTCATTAAAGATCTGACAAAATGCATTTTTCTTCTCATCAAACTTGAAATGCTTGTTCAGAAAATATGACATCTTTTAGCTTTTGCTTTTAAAATAGAAAGTTTGGTAGAATTTTAAATACAAAAATCTTAAATTTCTTCTACACTTTTCGAACAGCCAAAATTGTACAACTACACATGTAAACAACAGGCGGCCATATTTGTTTTCAAATAGTGTTGTCACTTAGTTCGAGTAGAAAGTAGAAGTAAAGTAGTGTTGCCATTTTTTGAGAAGTTTTCCTTCCCTAATAATAATAATAATAAAAACCTAAAAAATGATATAATTAAAATACTGAATAATGATGTAATTAAAATATTTTAAGCCTAGAAATTTAAGAGACTGAAAAAAAAAAAAGATTTAAAAGAATATTAAAAACTAAAGGAGCCCTGGAGCTGGGGAAAATTGAGTTCCAGCTCCAGGAAAAACACAGCTCTGGAGCGCTCCGGCTCTGAGCTTCAGCTCCAGCTCCGGGTCCCTGGTTATAACCAAGTGATAATATATGAGAAAAAGAAAATGTTAATTATAAAGAAAAACTTTCCTCAATTGATATTTTCTATGTTGCAAAAAAATCTAATAAACAGTGAAGTCATTTCTCCTCATATAATTTACGAAACATCAATGTCAGTTTTATTTGCTTCTTTTTTTTTTTTTTTTTTTTTTTTTTGTCATTCTTTAACAAGTTTTTCTTATACTTTATACAAGTGAAGAATATCTATTTCGGAACAACAGTCTTATTTCTCTAAAGCAGATATTAATTCTCTAGTCAAATTTATTTACATTTCCATTGACACCTTTCTTCTGCTGGTTCCTTGTAGCGTTATCCATGGTTACATATAGCACAGCATCGGTGATCTCACTTAAATGTTTATTGTTTTTAATATGAAAACAATTTCTATTTTTCTTTTTATCATAAGTTGGAAGTGTAAGAAATGAATTAGAAGGAGATGACTTTGATGCCGGATTTCTGAATGTTAGATTTTTGAGGTCACACTTTAATTCAATGCAGACTAGCATCTTGTATTTCCGAACTCAGTTTTGAATTTAACTACTTCATAAAAAAAAAAAAATAACAAAGCAATAAGAATTTCTTTATTTGATGCTTTATTCTTAATTTGAATTTTAAAATACAAAAATTAGCCTCATCCCGTTAATATAGCTACTATTTTTTTAAGCAAGCTTAAAATTATCTTTCATTTAATTAGTATTTACTCAGTTCATTGTCTGCAATATTTTAAAAGTTTTCTTTTTTATCAACATTTCTACTAAATTTTAATGCAATGTTTTGTTGTTGTTGTTGTTGTTGTTTTTTTTTGGGGGGGGGATATGAATAATTTTTCAATTCCTACCATTAGTTCACACTCTCCCTATATTTATTTATTTATTTATATATATATATATCTTGTTCAAATTTTCAATCGTTAATAAAATAATTATTATTCATCCTATCAAGTTGAAATAAATTTTTTTAAACTTGTACTGGATGACAATTGTTGTTAATACAGTTTTTTCAAATATTAATTCATTAATTGAATTTTAATTAATTAATTTTAGTTTTACATGGGAGACAAAATGACGGCCATTGGTTATTGAAGCATTTAATGCATCTTCATATCTATAAGGGGGGTGACCATAGGGAAGGACCCTGTTCTGTTGCCAAATACCGCCAAGTTTGTCACCAACTTGGCGATATATCGCCAAATTTGGTGACTAAAATGAGTCGCCAAAAGTGCCACCAACTTGGTGATATCTCTAATATTTTGCCAAATTCCCATAGACTTCCATTGTAAACCTACTTGCTTATAGAAAATCAACAAATTGAGATATTTTAATGCAACAAAAAATAATATTAGTTTAAGGGATTATATTAAATTTTTCTTTGATGACCTAAGTAGGAATTGATTTTAAAAACAAAATTTTTATATTACTTGTTAAATTATCATTCATATAAAATATAAATTTTTTCAGAATTTTCAATAGCACATTGCATGTACAAGCCTTTCTTTTGGCATGCATTTCAATATTTAATGTATAGGTTGCGCACAAAATTTTCACATCATTTTTATATTTCAGAAAGTCTAACTTTCTACTTAATTAAAATAATGAATCTTTATAAAAAATCACCTAACGAGCTGTTAATATTTTTAGCTCATAACGCATCCTATGTACTGTTTTTATTTTATGGTGATTTTTTACAAAGATTCATTATTTTAATTGTTTCATATCGCCAGTTTTCGGTGCTGTTTCGCTAACTTTCTACTTGCCTGCATTTTTATAAGAATCCTTATAAAATACAGATTAATTAAAATTTTCCTTTGTGGTTTGGTGTTAAAATGTCATGTATTCTAGATAAATTTTTAAAACTTCATACTGATAAATATGTCTTTTTCTATGGCCAATTTAAGTTGTTTTCTGCAAATGGAAAATTAAGGGGCAGCTTCTTAGAGCGTTTTTATGCTAGTGAATATAATATTTATCTCTATAGATTTAACCTAATATTTAGTATACTGACATATTATTCGTAATTTTATTTTAATAGAAATGGGTTTGAACCTCTTAGAAGAATCTTTGGAGGTAGTATCTGAAGAAAATCCTTGTAATGGAAATTGTAAAACTGTAAGTTCTGTTTGAAATATTATATAATAATAATAATGCTAATTATTTTTTGTCTAGGCTACACAATCTGATACTCATAATTTCTGTTGAATAGCACAGAATAATAATTAACTCTAACTTTCTGAATAGGGGGAAATAATTCATATGTATACATGTATTTAAAAAAGAAAATAAAAAGCATTACATTATTATTATATAGCTTTAAATGATGCCAGGTTAAAATAAAAATTAAAAGATTAGTGTATCATTTTGATAATTTTTTCATGATGTCAGGTGCTATTTACATTATTACACCAAGTGGTCATTTCATTGTTGTGGTTCTTCAAGTTGTTTAATTTAATTATGACTGATAGTTTTTATAATGTATGTGTAATTAGCCATGTATAACATAATCTAAATTAGATACTGAAAACATAGCTTTAATCTTTAAATTTATCTTTTGCTCCTGAGTGATTCAGTTTTGTAACAGCATACTTATTTGTATGGTTGGAGGAGATATACTTTAAATATAATTAAATTAATAGGTTAAATATGATTAAATTAATAGGTTAAATATGATTTTTAAAAAGAGTTTTGGATGACGGCTCATATTTTTGAAAAGTAGATTCTTAACTTAGGCAAATATATGACCAAAGAATGTTGTAAAATTGCCATGTTTATTGACAATTGCCCAGATCATCCTTAACATTTAATATTACAGTAGAACCTCGATTATCCGAAGTAATTGGGACCGACCCTCTTTCGGAAAATCGAAATTTTCGGATAATCGAGAATGCTTCAATTTTAAGATTAAAGAGAAATATATGCACTATTTCTTATTATGGTAACAAGTGTTTAATAAAAATAAAGCAATAGCAAAATAGAAACAAGAATAAATTAACTGAATTTTAATTTTTAAATTAAGTACCTTTTACATATATCACAAGGGTTTGAAAAAATGTTTTGTTTGTAGCAGTTTCGATTGCCTTTGCTTTGAAGCTCTATCACAGAGTTTTTTATTATTATTAGTTCACCAGTATCAGAATCTTTCTGCTGTTCCAGCCATACCAAACCTTTTGCAAAACATTCAAAAGCTTCAGAATTGCTAATTTGTTCATTTTCTTTGTTCTACTCCGCAGCTTATGGGAGTTCAAGTTAAATTCAAAGGAACTCTAAGAAAGGGGATCGAAAATATTTATATGTACTAGTAGTTCGGAAAGGACCACTTGTACACAAGAAATATAGTAGTTAAAAAAAAAAAAAAAAAAGACTTTCAAAATGGATTTATCACACAAGGAATGTGATAATAAAAAAAGGCTTCAAAAATGGATTTCGGTTAATCGAGAGTTTCGGGTAAAAGAGGTTCTACTGTACATCTAAACTGCAGCCAATGGACCAAGATGTCATAAGAATCTCAAATGTCATTATCACAGAATATCAAAGAAAATACTAAATGCTATTGATAATAATCAATCAACAATTGGCATTATAAATTTGCAAGACTGTATTTTTGTATTGAGCAAATCATGGTATAATGTGAATGAAACAACAATAAAAAATTGTTTTTCTAAAGCTGGATTCGATAACACTCCATTGCCTGAAAATTGTGAAGAGGAATACAAATTGCCACTTTCTAAATTAAAGGAAAAATGGGGATAACTCAAAAAATATGGAACAATTTGTGAAGATGCAAAACTTGACAATTATATAAAAACCCACAATGATGTATGTATCGCTGAACATCCAAATGATGTTGATATTTTAGAAAGTGTGTGAAAAAAAAATCATAAGATAGATGAAGTTGACGACGAGGTAAATTAAGACGAAAGTGAATGACTTCTTAAAACTACCCACGACAACATGATCAAAGCATTTGTCACAATTAGACATGGACTTCAATTCCATGAAACAATTAGACACGAATTTCAATTCCAAGAAACAATTAGATACGAATTTCGATTTCAAGAAAGTGTATCAGATCACGTGTTCATTTCCTTGCAAACATATGAGTTTTTTTTTTTGTTTTTTTTTTTCAAAAATATGAAAGTGCTTCAAAGGTTCTGCAGAAAATAACATACTATTTTTCAACATAAAAACACTTTCTTCTCTAATTGTACATGAATGCTATTTCTGATGCTTTCTTGCTCCTCATTATTACCTAAGTTTTTATGTTTGTTTTAATAATTTAAATATTATTTAATACATTGTAGAAGATTAATTGGCAAATAGTAGTACATTAAATGTCTGTGTTGAGTTATTGCAATAAATCAAGTTGAAACAAATTATTTGAGCAAAAAGATATTTTTAATAACTAACCTCTGTTTTATGAAGTCTTCTATTTAACAAAGTTTTTGTCGGAATTTAGCGACTTCATTAAATAGAGAATACATTTAAAATACATTTACTGATAAAAAATACTTTATCTTTTATCCAATTCCGTATTTAAAGAATGCTTTGAAGACTGTATTATTATGTACTATTTATAATCTCTCCATTTGTGAGAAGTCGAGTTACTGTGCTTCATTGGCACAAGTCATCCATCTTAGAATCAACCAATTAAACATGAGCTTGACTTTTTAATCTTACTAAAATTCTCATTATTTGCATTGTGAATGATGTCCTGATTTTAGTTGTTTGCGGATTTTTGAGAGTTGATTGTATATTAAGATTAATGACTCATAATGTATTTAAAAATATCAAATTGAATATTTAACAAAATAATGCAGCATAATTTATGGACAGTTGATTAGTCAAAATACAGTAAAAATTTGCATGCAATATGTATGTTCTAAACTAGAAGTGAAATTTATATTGTGTGTATTTTTTCAATTCCTACTATTAGCTCACACTTTCCCTATATTTATTTATTTATTTATATATTTATCTTGTTCAAATTTTCAATCGTTAATAAAATACCCATTATTCATCCTATCAAGTTGAAATAAATTTTTTTAAACTTGTACTGGATGACAATTGATGTTAATACAGTTTTCTCAAATATTAATTAATTAATTAAATTTTAATTAATTAATTTTAGTTTTGCATGGGAAACAAAATGGCGGCCATTGGTTGTTGAAGATCAATGAAAGTATTTTCAATAAGGGGTTACCATAGGGGGGACCCTGTTCTGTCGCCAAATACCGCCAAGTTTGTCGCCAACTTGGCGATATATCGCCAAAATGAGTCGCCAAAAGTGACGCCAACTTGGCGATATCTGTAATATTTCGCCAAATTCCCATAGAGTTCCATTGTAAACCTACTTGCTTATAGAAAATCAACAAATTGAGATATTTTAATGCAACAAAAACTAATATTAGCTTAAGGGATTATATTAAATTTTTCTTTGGTGACCTAAGTAGGAATTGACTTTAAAAACAAAATTTTTATATTACTTGTTTCTTTTAATTTAGCTTCACCATTTAGTTAAGGAATATGGGCATAACATGTTTCCAGAAAACTTAGGCAAAGTGAAATCTGCTGCTGGTTTCTTAAAACTGCTGGATGGTTTTCGAAGAGCTAATAAAAAAGAACTTCTCATGTTGTTTAAAGATTCTAATGAAAGAATTTTGTAAGTTATCTTTTGTTTTTTAATTCATGTATCAACAAATATTTTAGGATAACAGTTCTCGAACTTTACTATCATGCGATTGCGTACCTTAAAGTTAAAAAAATTCTTACACCCACCTAGTATGCAGGTATATACAGAGTTTTGTATAATTATAATCCATCAAGCAAAACAGTGTACCCAACTTTTCATAAAAGCTCACTTTTTATATAGGAGAACAGTGTATGTGCATCACAAGCGTAAACAAAGCATGTACACGAAACAATAATAGCTATTCCAAATATGAATAATCATATTAATAAAATTGTGTTAAGTTTATAAACCATACCCTAAAGAAATGCATTTATTAATATGTTTAGAAATATATTTTGCTTACTGTCAAAACAATTTATGATATCATTTTGCACCAATGAGAGAGTCTATATCAAGGTTAATGCATGTTAATACTAGTCTCAAGTTGCTCTCTATACAATATTTAATAAACACTTTCTTCACAAAATTTTTATTGTAAAGGTATAATCCTTCATGATTTTTTACTTTAATTATGTAACATGTTGTGTTTATACTATTTTTACCGCAGACAAAACTAATAATATATTTTTGACTCTGCGACCCACCAAAACATCTCCTGTGACTCACAATATGCGAACATATACTTTAGGGCAAGAGGTTTCCAAACTGTTAGACCGAAGTACCACTAAATAGAAGTTCATACTTCCGAGTACCACCAGGTGACAAAGTCAAAGCTAATACCAGACCTGCGAACCTTTGAAAATGAGAAATCATAGCATACAAAATTTAAATTAATCTGGAGGTTGGTTGGTTGGTTTTTTGTGTTACACAGCCATCTTTTGACATTCATAAAAGGAATAAGGTTTCAGTCTTTCAACTCAATATAGTAAATTTTTTCCTTTGAAAATTTTTATACGGTTTTTAGAGTTTCTGCTCGTTTGACGGTGTTTTTTTTTTTTTTTTTTTTTTTTTACATTTGTAAGAGGAGCCTGTTTCCAATTTGTTAGCCCAGCACAACGAAATTCGAGATTTTTTTCCTGCGATCATTTCAGGATATTCACAATTTTTCCGCAGTCATAATTCACATTTCTCTATCACGATTCTTTATTGAAATCCACAATTTTTACCATGAACTTTTGATAAAATTTGCATTTTTTTTACCACGATCCTTTGTCGAATTTTGAGTTTTTTCCCGCGATCCTTTTGACGAAATTAGTTTTCTTTCTGTGATCTTTCGATGAAATTTTGCATTTTCTTACCGATCTTTCGATGAAATTTGCATTTTCTTACTGATCTTTTGACAAAATTCACACCATTGAAAACACAAAATCTCAAATCTTCCGGGGGGGAGGGAGGGGGGAGAGCAGCATATCCCCACCGGGCCACCCCCTAAAATCAATACAGCGTTTTTACCATGATCCTTTGACGAAATAGATTTTTTTTATATACGGGCATTTGTCGAAATTTGCGGTAGTTTATCGCAAATCGTGCGATTTTGCACACTATTTTAAACCTTGCCCTTCAAAGAACCCCTTTCCAGAAATCCCCTTCCCCGCTCTTTTCGAGAAATTCTTAAAATGGCGCCTTGTTTCTAAGGAAGCGAATTCCTGCATAAATATTTACAGAAACACGATTCACTTGTGATTAATATACATACAGAGAGAGTTTTATGTTAGGAAGTTTTTGGAACCCAGATTTTTTTTTTTTTTTTTTTTTTTCTTCTATGAGCATTTTTTAATGTCTGAATTTTTGGACTAATGGCCAATTTTTTAAAACTTTCGGAAGTGAATACTTTGAAATTTTGGAAATTTTGCAACAGAATCACTCCTGAAAAATATGCTGTGCGGGATAAAATTCGCATTTGTGTTTTTTGCAAAAAATCGTAGTTTAAGACCGATTTTCATAGCATTGTAGTTTATAGGTCCAAATCGTAGCAACTACGATTTTTTCGTAGCAGTTGGCAGGTCTGCTAATACAGAAAAACATGTGTAAATGGAATATGTCTAAAATGAAATATTTTTCCAGACTTTTGTGCTTCCGTCTGAAGAGATTTTATTGGTTTACATAATTGCATTATTAAATTGGATATTATTTTTTTAGTGGTTGTAAAGTGTATCCTTTTTGGGTGACAAATAAAGATGTATTTAAATATAAAACTACTGTATGGCTTTGTTAAACATGGAAAAAAGTAAACATTTGAAGTCGTCTTGATCGCCAATTTTTTGTTATATGAATACTATGTTTATATCAGTAGTAAAATACACAGAAGAAAATATAATAAGTGAATAACCTACATAACAAGTTTACATACCTTCTGAAAGTAAACTGCTTATTAATGCAAGATCGAAGTTCGTTGAATTAAGTAATATACACACATACAATATAGTAAATGAAGAAAACTTTTTCTTTCTTTCAGGGGGTATAGTCAACCCAATATATACTGAAGCATTAGTTTCATTTATCTAAAAATTCTAATCTAAATTACATTAAAATTAGAGAAAGCAAAACATTGTGGAAGCAATAATAACAGAGAGGAGACACCACGGCGCCGGTAAACTGACAAATCAAGAAAGAAGAGGGGGGGGTTGAGCTTTTTTTCTAATTTCACATGCTGTGTTTTTTATTTCATTTCATGTACCAGTGTCTGACTTCCGCATACCAGTAAACAGAGCTTCACATACCAGTACTGATACGCGTATCATAGTTTGAAAACCCCTGCTTTAGGGGAATAATTAAGTCTAACCATGTATGATTTTGAATTAGTATTTAATTTAATTTTTTAAGATTATAAATATTGAACTAGAGTGTACAAATTGCATTTTCATTTTTTTTTTTCATTATTTTTTTTACCTAGTAAATTGCTTGAAAATTAATTAATTAAAGTAAAAGTAATCAAGGTAGTAATTTGCTGAACCAAAGATTTACCTAAATGCTGACATATTAGTATATATGGTTATTTTAAAAAATGTGCTATTAAATAGTTCTTTATGTTCTTTAGTATTTCTCTTTTGATTCATTATGTCTCTAATTTTAAATTTGAAAATATTTTGGCTTATTTAATTGCAATATTATTTTTTACACATAATTTTAAAATGACTGTTGTTATCTAAATACAAAATTTTAAAGTGTTAGGGAAAGAAAGAAAAATAAAGAAGTTAATCCAATCACTCTTTTATTTATTTTCAGACCTCAGCTCCTTGATGTTTTAGCAGCAGCTCAAACTGAAGACTCCATGGAAGTAGCTTTTCAACTTGTGGATTTTGAAAGTAAAGATATTGCTATAGCTGAACGCTTTTTACTTTGCCTTGCTACACTTCCATATCCGAATGAAGTCCTTATAACGAAAACTTTGGTATGTTTAATTTTTTTAGATTGAACGCTACGTTAATATTGTGTTGAAAGAGAGATATACATTAGTTATTATCTCCAGTAACATTTTTAGTGAAATATTGTGATGACAATGCATATATCCTAAGTCTGATTTATTACACTAAATTATTAAAAATTTTATCGTTAAATTTGATTATTAAATTTAAATAATTCATTGAGGTATCTGGTTGTGGGAGAAGGAAAAAGTGAGAGAAAAAAGGAATAGAGAGACTGGTACCTACTATATGTTGGATATAAAGTTATTCAATTTTCCTTAAAACTAACTATATAACTTCTAGCATTGTAACCCATTGCCTGCTGATGGTATGGAAATGCAAAGTATTTTATTTTTTTTATCTCTTATTGAAATAGATGCTTGGATCAACAAAAATATTTTTGTTGAAAACTAATAGTTGTTTTAACTAATTCTATTTTATTGGTTAATAGTCACTTTTTTTATATATAAAAAAATAATTGTGAAAATACAGTCTGTGACTCTAAAAATGCAACATGCCTGTGCATGCTATGTGCTTTAAAACATTTCATAAATTAAAATTTGAATTTTCATGAATGTTAGAGAAGAATTCATGTAAGTCATAATTGTTTTGTTCATATACATTTTACCGTTAAAGTATATAATTCAGTTATTTCATGAAATAACTAACCAAGTTTGTTAAAGTGTGTAAAGCTATTGAATTCTATGATTTAGTCTAGTTATACGACTAGTTATTTTATAGAATGATTGCTTAATCATTAAAGTGAAAAATAAACAATTTGACATTAAAGCAATTTCATTGTTTTAAATATTAACTGACAATAAATTGTTAAAGTCCTTTAAAAAATACGTTTCATATTACTGATAGATTAATTGATAAATAATAAAGGAAATGAGAATACATAACATAATATTGTTAGATTAGTTAAACAGTGATAAAAAATAACAGAATATAATGCAGCAATAGTTATATTTAAAATTTTATATCTTATAATTATATAAATTATTAGGCTACTGTCCTGCTGGCAAAAAAAAACTGCTATAATTCAGTTATTTCATGATCCGCTGTTCCAAAAATACTACAAAAATTTTATCCAAAATGCAAAATATAAATAATGATTATAATACAAATAGTAATAATAATAATGTATAACGCAATTCTATATAATGCAATTCTCTATATAACATACAACTTCTCAGATATAAACAGTGAATTTTGCAGTTAAGGACCTGCTGCAATCCACATCGTAGAAATATTGCTGCACTCTTAGAAGGCTAAATTTGAGACATTATTTCATTTTTATCTCCTTAATTCAGAGCTTAATGAAAATATTGCTATTATCAAATAAAAAATTTTTGGAAATAAATAGTATAATGATTTGATCCAGATATATTTGGATCATGTTTATAAGGCAAATTAACCCTGTGTGAAATGATCTATATTATGCACAAATTTATAATTTACATGATTTCTGGCCCCAGAGAATGAAATATAAAGATCTTCTAGTGTATATTGATATGTTCCAGACATATTTTGCCATGTTTCCAAGGTAAGTTTAATGACGTGTGAAATGTGATGTATATAACATAATGCAAACCTTGCATTTTTAGATTTGCATTGTAAAAATCATCTACTATAATAACAATTTTAAATATTATTTCAAAATTATATACTGGGAGGAACAACTATGTTATTTAATAAAAGCATTGCACAAACTTTTTTTCAAAACAAAAATGTAAAAGCATATTAATTTAAAGTTTATAAAATACCTTCATTTATTTTCCATTAATTATTTATTAAGTATTGCAGTGATCACACTTGGAATTACATTACATATTATTTTTGAAACAGACACACTTTTTATTATCTGACATTGTTGTACATTAACACGATTTAAATGGATGAATACAGTTATCAATTTACATGAACACTTTTTAAATTTTTGTCCAGTGTCACAGCTTTAAGCTGTTGCAACAGATCAAAGCATTGTTTCAATATTTAGAACTTCTTCAATGGAAATTAATTCTTGATCACATATGCTGAACTGTGACCTAGAGTACAGCTATTTGATTCAACCATTCCTTGTTCCTAATCAAAAAAATCCACCGCTAGTTTTTTCCATGACAACAACTTAAACAGATCTAGCATCTCCTCTTTCTTTGTCAACTTCAGGAACTGGAATATGGACTATAATCCCAACAGATGCCTCAGAATAAAATTTATCAGACAATAATTTCATTTTTGTAACTTGAATTTCTAAACATTCTTTAGCTCTTTGCCTTTCTTTTGGGATATTTATTTTATTTACTCACTCTAGACTTTCTGTACGGTTTTGTCTTCTGTGTAATAGACTTCTAAGCAGTGTTGCCAGATTGGGGACATTTTTGTCCCCAGATTGTTGATTGTCACCGCTTTTTTGAAATAGAAATATTTGACCTATTTAAAAATAGGTTAAAAATTCTAAAAAATAAGGTGAATTATACTATTTTAAACTAGTATGTTGTGGCCATCACAAAACTTTCTTTTATATAAATCACGCCAATTAAATCATGTAAAATAATACAAGACATTACATCAATTTAGCACCAATTCATATCAAAGTATATCTGAATTTGAAGTTTGATGAAAATTTGTGCATTAGTTCTTTAGATAGAGCTATAGCGGAAAGTCTGAAAAATGTAGCATAGCAGCGCCACCTATTGAGCGATTTGCACCAAAATATAAACAGCAGTAATTGATATCAAGGTATACCTGAATCTGAAGTTTGATGAAAATTCGTGCATTAGTTATTGAAATAGAGCTATAGTGGAAATACTGAAAAATGCAGCATAGCAGTGTCACCTGTTGAGCGATTTGCCTCAAAACATAAACAGAAGTAATTCATATCAAGGTATACATGAATCTGAAGTTTGTTGAAAATCCAAGCATTAGTTCTTGAGATAGAGCTATTGCGGAAATCACAAAAAAGCAGCATAGCAGCACTACCTGTTGAGCTATTTACGCCAAAATGGATAAAACGTCAATTCCTGTCAAGGACTAACTGAATCTGAAGTTTGATGAAAATCTGTACATTAGTTCTGGAGATTGAGCTATTGTGGAAATCGAGAAAAATGCTGCATAGCAGCGCCACTTGTTGAGTGATTTACACCAAAAACTAATCATCACCAATTTATATCAGGGACTACTTGAATATAAATTTTTATTAAATTCCATTCATTAGTTCTTGAGATAGAGTGGCCACAAAATTTGTGTCACACACAGACAGACAATTTGTAAAAACATGTTTTTTGGGTTCTCTGACCCCTAAAACGTGTAAATGCGTCGAAAACCGGAATTCGAAAATTTTCATGTATCTAATACTTTCTTCTTTTAAAGGTAGAAGAAAGTAAAAAGTAGTGACAGTCAAATAATCTGAATAAAAAAAGTCCTCAATCTGGCAACACTGCTTCTAAGCATGAAACATGGATATGCTGATCACATTTACAGGAAAATAGGCTGTCTTCAGAATTTTTTGAACTCGCAACACACAATGTTACAGTTTCCTTTTGAGATGTATATTCAATAGTAAGGGCATTATCATAATGCTCAAAGGACACTTTCACAGTTTGATTCAAAGATGTTTTTTTGGCAAAAACAGTGCCATCATCACATTTGGAGTATGCAGTTAAGACATTTTCAAATTGTTGTTTATCCTTTGCTGAATCAAATACTTTTCTTGGAATGAGTTGTGGACTGTCCAACTGTAGGAGCATAGCCTCGTAAGACGTTCTTTTTATACCAGAATGAAGTGCTTTTGTCAGTTGTATGACCTATTTATAAAAAAATGTTAGTATGAAGCAAAAATTTTAATAAGAACTTACTGCAGTAGGAAATGGGTTAATTATTGTTGTAATGTATTATTTAAATTATTTAGTTTGATTTACATTTTATCATTATTCAAATTTTATTCCACTACTTTGAGTATCCATAAAATAAACTTTCAGTTGTGGATACTTTTGCAGTGATTATTGTTATTATCCCATATTACAGGGCAATAAATGTGACTATTAAATCCTATAAATCATGATTCCATTGGCACCATGCCACCCTTTCATGTGTTTCTTGTTACTAGCATTTTAAAAAGATAAAAATCTATATTAAAGGTTGCTTTCTTTAAAATCAATAATATTTGCATGTTTTCTTACAATTAAGCTTTATGGCTTCTTTACCTGTAAAAATGTTTGAGATAAGGCCCCTTTCAGAAAAAAGTAACTATCAATTTACTGTGATTTGTGTTTTTCTGAAAACAATTATCACATGCAATTCCAGAATCTCAAAGTCATTTTGGCTATTAATGCATGTTCATCTTATAAGACGTAAGTGAATCGATACTACTACAGTAACATAATATTGTTGCATGTTTTGAGTCATGCCAAGAATACTGACTGTAATAATAATTGTCACCAGCTAAGGCACGCCCCTGCTTACTGAAGGTCAGGCAGGCTTGTTATAAAAGACCAAACAAATAAAATTCTGCTGTATTTAAAAAACAATGAAAATTAAGTTCTTTTATTTGAAAAAATGGAGTAAAAAAATTATTCTCTACAGATGTGTAAATTGATCTCATATACAGTTAACATTCATAAGGTTTGTTTTATTTGTGCATATAAAGGTGAGGAAGTCTCCCTCCCTCCTCTCTCATATATCTAATTATTTTAATAGAAATTTTATTATTCATTATTTTACTCTATAGGAAGTGCATTATTATGTTACAAAAACGATAATAATACAATTTTCTAAAATTGTATTATTATGTGATAGATAAATTCATATTTCGAGATTGCAAAACTGACAAAAGCATTATATGATACTAATTTAAAACTTTATGCTGCATATGCAATCAATTTATCATCTGTAAAGTATAATTTTTTTCTCTGTTTTTAGTAGATAGATAGACAGTCAGGCAGATAGCAGGGTTCATTTTTTTTTAATTAAATTAATCGGATTTTTTATATATTTTTTAAAAACCTTACACAATATTATTATTTTATATGACTTTTAATTTATAAAATAAAAATTATATACACAGACACACATACACACACACACACACATGCATGATATATAAGTATTACCAATATATATTCCTATAATTACACAATTTGCATAAATGATTAAAATTGTAACATTTTAGGATATCAAAATATTTAATATACAAAATGCATGAAAAACTACAAATCAGATGTCAAAAATCACTTCCACTTTACACATTTTAGTTAAAATAACTGCAGCACATAAATTTTTTTAAATAATTTTGGAAACAAGTTAAGATGTCTTAATTTTCGAATGTACTGAACAAAAGCAATCGTTCTGCTGAAGCAGATGAAGCTATTGCAGTAAAAAGCTGATTGATTATGAATTCTTTAAGTTTTTTAGTATTATCCTTTTCAATAACTGTAACACGTGCCTTCCATCATTATAAAGGACAGAGTTCTTTCACTATATTAGACTGAGACAAAAAGTCAATAAATGGTTCAGATTTTACTTCAAACTTTAATATAATAGGTATCACCAAAGTAGAGAATTTCTCTTTAGGAAACAATATAACGCTGATATTTTCTCAGAGCTTGTTAATTTCTTTCTTGCATAATGGGAATTCAAAAGATAGGATAATAAATGTGTTACGCTTGATGCTTGTTTGTAACAAGCAAAGTCATACAATTTTATTTTACTTAAACTTCCGGAAGTTTTTCTAAATACTAAGTAATAAGCAAGGAAATATTCTTATATTTAATATATTCCTGCTTAGGTTTCCTTACTGTTGCAAGTTTATTTTACAATTTGATTCAAATGAAATTTGAAACCATTTTTTCTAAACTTTACATTGTACTTTACTTTTTGACAAAGATTATGTTTATCTTTCTAAAATCTAATTGATTATCTGTATTATATAAAACTGTATTATATAAATATCTGTATTATATTAAAGAACATTAATATGTTTATTTACATCTTGAATTTATTTAAAAATAATTTTTAAAAATCTGATTTAAATCAATTATTTTTTTTAAGTCAATTGATTTAAATCAACGAGCCCTGGCAGATAGATAAATGAAACCTAATAAAAATAAACTTGCACTAAAGAATATTTAATTCAATTACATTGTTTATGTAAATTAATTCGTTGCTTGTGTTTTTTCAATAAAACATATATTTTTATGTTGTACAAATTTTTATTTCTTAATACGTACTTGTTTTTCTATTTATTGTTCATTCAGGTTTTATTTTATTTCAGAAATTACTCAATAGAAAAATTCAAGTAGAAAAACTGAGGCTTACAGTTTTAATAACTGTTTCTTCACTTGTCAAGACATACTGTAAAAATAATCCTCAGAATGTCAATTCTTTGGTATGTATTGCTGTCTTTCAAACTTTATGCATATTTATCAGTGCATTTTATGCTTTTGTTTAGTATAGTTTTTTACTACCATTTTCAAATATGTTTAAAAATATTATTTTAATAAGAATTTAGGTGAACTCTATGGTAATAAAAGTCTTGGGGATATTTATATAATACATTACTTACTGGTACCGCATTTCTTATTAAAAATAGCTATCATAATTTTCCAACATTAATTTTCACTTTATTTAATGTCAGTGATTTCATTATTAAGCTAAGCAAAGATTACTGAACAAATCTTCTGGTAGTGTTTTGAATTAAAAAAAAAAAAAAAAAACACTAAATTAGTTACAAGTATACTTGCCATCAGTCAACAAAATGTTAAAAAGTAGAGAACAAAGGTAAATAAAATAAATAAACTAACTTCTTCATTTTGATAATATAAAACAAAATGTGTATATAACTCTTTATCTTGTGTTTTTTGTTTCTGAATTTGAGTGAGATTTTATTCTATTTTAATACTCTATTTTGTTTATTATTTTCCTTTTATTGTCCCTAATGTAATGACAAGCAGCAGTGCATAATGAATGTATTGCAATAAAGTTCATATTGTTGCCTCAGAGCAACAGTAGGACATCTAGTAATAATTGAAAATGAGATGTCTGACTTACTGTTATGAAAAACTGTGCCTGCATCTAGTGGAACATTAGGGAATTTTTATAAAACACATCTGAGATTTCAGTATTAAACATAACTTTGTGTTTCAGAAGTTGTTCCACTAGATGCAAACACAGTTGTTCATAGCAGTAAGTCAGACATCTCATTTTCGATTATTACTAGATGTCCTACTGTTGCTCTGGGGGGACGATATAGAAAATTTATATAAAAACATTTTTTGTATTGATAAGTAAATGTAATTGTTCCCCTCAAATATTACCTGTTTTATTGTCAGTTATAAATGCTATAAATACTGATCATTTTGAAAATACTTGACTGGTAATTCAGTATTATTTTTCATGAGATTCAGCTAAAATAAAACAATCCCATTGTTCTATATTCCTTTAATTAGTTGCCTACTTAAACTGATGCATAGATCTTCTTGTTCAACACAAATATCTAATATGTATTCTTGATAATCAGTGGCCTTGGCTCAAATCACAATTATTAAATTCTTAGCTTGAGATTATAACTTATCAACCACTGCATATTAATAATGTTAATTATGTCCATATTTCCAAATAAGCCTTTGTAAATATAATGTGCTTTCTTTATATGCAGCCTAATGAATTATTTCTTCTTATCCAATCCTTAAATTCTTAACTTGAGATTACAACTGTATAGTTATCAAAAAAAAATTTGCAAATGTTCTTTTCATATAAAATTAAAAATATTTTTAAATAAATATCGTAATTACCGTGTTGCTTTTAATGGTGAAACATATTAAATGAACAAAGTTAATGGCACCGTACAGTAATTTTATTTTTATAATGATAGGATTTTTATTATAAAGGTATGTTTACATTCAAAATGTTATGACAATGTAAATCTAAATGAGACTGTGATTTCTGAGCTATTAGAATGGTCTGATAGAGAAAAATAAAAACTTTCTTGTCTGAGAACAAGGATATCCCTTAAAAGATATAATCCAGTGATGAAAAGTTATGAATAGGATAAAATATTTAGTCAAAGCTAGATCACAAATGAAAAACATTTTTCATGCTAATAGTCAATGTCATCTAGTGCAATTTTCAGCTTTTCTTCCAAAATGTAGCCTGAAAGTTAGTACAAAGGTTGCAAGTGCAAACACAATGCTTTAGTCTGTCGATAGACTATTGGTAGAATTTTGAAAGATGCTGATTATTTTAAATGGATCACTAAACAAGAAACAAACAGTAATTTTTCCTAACAGTAATGGAATTCAACACTTTATTGACCCCAAACTTCATAGACTCCATTCCTATAAAAATGTTATTTAAAAAAAAAAAAAAAAAAAAAAAAAAAAAAGAGGATTTAATTAGTATTGTGTAATGAAAAAACATTACTGATGAATATGGAATAATTTGTCTGTGAAAAGAAGATTACAAGAATGCATTTCCTGAAATGGTGAACAGATTTTATATTTTGTAAATTAGAGCTTCTTAAACCAAATAAAGTAAGCTTTTTTATAATAAAATCTTTTCTAACAAATTTATGTTTTTATATATAATATAAATTTGCCAAATTTTGTGCTCCTTGCTATACAACCACTACAGCTTAACAATGTGAATCCAAATCCATATTTCCAAATGTGCAGTCAAAAAGAAAAAAAAAAAAAAAAAAAAAAAGAAGAAAGAAAAAAAAAAAAAAAGAGAGAGAGAGAGAGAGACCCCATACATTTTAATCACCAAATTTCTACAGAAACAAACAAAAATAGGCATTTGACTGAAAATTATATCTTCTTTCAATTTATGCAAGACAAATAAGCTTAGGTAATCGTCTTCATAATAAAATTGTACCACAGCTTGTTTGGTAAATTCAACCATAGGATATCAAACAGGAAGTGATTTAGTCAAGTAGTTAAGGAATTATGTAGGTTTAAATTTTGGACTACCTTACGTTAAATTGATTTATAATGGTTGCCAAACAGATTATAATGTAAATGTTTTTATAAGCATGAATTATGCTTATAAAACTAGTAATTTGCAAACTGTGTGGATTTTCTTGCTCTTTAAATAAATTTAAAAGTTACAGTTCATGTTTGTTTAAAATATATATATATAATATACAGTGAAATACGTTTAATACGAAAACGCTTAACATGAAAAATCGGTTAAAACGAAATGATATAGCAGTCCGGACAGCATACTATGCAATTTAATACATTTTTTTCTTTTAACACAAAACAGAAATCGTTTAACATAAAAAAAAATTCGCTTTTGATCTAGTTAGTTTGAGTTGAAATTGGAGAATTTTGTGTTAAAACCACTGAATTTTTGGTGAAAATCAGTGAATTTCATATATTTTTTAAAAAATTAGCTTATGTTTTATGAGCACAATGGCTGAAAAATCGGTCCGAAAACAAGTTGCTATTTCGCTTCAAATGAAGATGCAGTTGATGAAAAAGGAGGACGGAAACAGAAATCTGCAAAGAGTTTGGCATTGCCAATTCTACTTTAACAACAATAATAATAAAAAAAAAAAAGGGATCCCATTACATTAATATTTGAGCGCAGTATGTTTAGGCCAGAGAGGAAACATATGAGAACTGCTAAGCACGAAGATTTAGCGACACCTTTGCTTATTTGATTCAAACAAGCTAGATCTCAGAATGCTGAAAAAGACACTTCAAAAAATGATATTTGATTTTTCCCAAAAAACAATATATTTTTACATTGCTTTTTCTCCTAATGTATGCAACCTGCTAGTAGTTTAAGAGGAAATCGAAATAAAATTTAACGATGTCAAAAATATTTGTGAGTTTTGTTCTTTTTTTTTTTATGAATCTTTTAACATGAAAAAAAAATTCAGTATTGTTTAAAAGAAAGTACCTGCATTGTAATCTGTTTTGCAACCATACAAATCAACATTAGGAGTTCCAAAAACCATTTGAACGAATCCTTTTGTTTCATATGCTATATAAATTTAATCAAAAAAGCCAAATATGTTGTAAAATTCAGTGTTTGTATTGAAAGGATCAGAGTTTGGTATAATTTCATTATGAAAATGATACCATAAGATTATTCTTTTAACATAAATTTAAAAGAAGACATAATTTCTAGTTGATTGGCTATTTCTGTTTGTTTCTGGGACAATTTGATGATTAAAAACATATTGGTGTTCTTTCTTCTCTCCCCCCCCCCCCCTGTCTTTGTCTTTTCTGTCTTTGTACACAAATGTGATTTTTCTATGTATAATCTTGAAAATTACTTTCTTATTATTTCTTTCAACAGGTAGTACAAAGTGTTAATGATTTGTTAGTAAAAGAACTTCAGAGTTGTGGTGATGTTGCTTGTGTCATAACATATTTATTAGCATTAAGAAATGCTGGTCTTTCACAAAACCTGCCAATACTCATGGAATATGCTAAACAAGGAGGTGTTGTTGGACTTGTTGCCTTAGAAGCCATGAAGGATATTGGACAACAGCATTTCACCAAAAAGGCATGTGTTAAATTTTGTTTTATTTTTAAATATCTGAAGTCAATTGTTTTTTATATCAGCAACCAAAACCTTCTGTGGATCAACAACGTTCCACTTGTACATTTTTCAATCCTTGTTTTTATATATATATATATATATTTTTTTTTTTAAGCGTTTTATTTCGTTACTTTTTCATTCTAGAATTGCTTTTTTAATAAATGTAATTCTTTCACTCATAAATAAATGTTGTATCATTTGAAAATAGCATAAATTAAAATTGACTTTCTGGATTTGCATCTCATTTAAAAATTTATGAATTAGCCTGATTTCCTGAGGACAAAATTGTGAGCCAATCAACAGCAAATGTGAGCCAATTGAGAAAAATCACAGAATAATATTTAACATCACCACCAGCAACATCAACAACAAAAAAACTGATTAGTTATTAGAAGATTAGTATATTGTGACATACATATTAATGACTGTTATAATGATAGCTTTTCGAAAATATTTATATAAATTATTATAGGTAAGTGTAGCTTTTAGTTAGTGTTTTGAAAGACTTTCTTTGACTGAGCAACTGAAATAATTTATTTGTCACTGTTTTTATTATTGGTAAAAAAAAATTAGTGTTAAGTTCAGAAGTGTTGCTGGCTTTTAGAATCCTAACTCCCTGAGATCCCTGATATTTTTGTAAAAAAGACTCGACTTTTTAAAGGAGTTTGTCCTTTAAAAGCTGAGTCTTTTTTTCAAAAATGCGTCCTTTTTTAAGAAATGAAATAAATTCAAAACGTTTAACACAAAATATGCCTTTTTTGCAATTATCCATAAAATGTGTTATTACATGAGGGAGAAAAAATTATGCATCCCTTTTAAAACATTTTGCTTAAATGGTGTGCTATAGCACATCCAACAGCATCGTGGGCCCAGTAGCAGAAACTGTCCAGCACGGCAGCGGGCGCTGCAGATTATTTTAAACCTTGCAGATTAATCCACCAGCTTAAAAAGAAAGGCTGGTCTTAGAAAAAAGCTGAAATTTACTTTAAGTCTCTAGATTTATGGTATTTGTTTCATAATTTTATTATATTTTCTTTATAAAGCCAAATTTTTTTTGTTTTATGGGATATTGTTGTTTTGTAGGCTTAGTCTAGCACTGTTGGGTCGCAGATAAATTTCAATATGCTGCAGGCTGACATAGAAAATTCAGTTTCTGGGATCATGGGGTGTTTTTAAAAACAGCTTTTTAATTAATTTTTTTTTTTTAAAAACGAGGTGGGTGGGCAGGTTAATTGTTCACACACTGTTGCAAAATGTGCAAATTTTCCAGAATATGATGCACAAAATGTGAGTAGGTGTTGAAAATTAATAAAAGTACCTATTTTATCCTCCCCCCCCCCCCCCCCCTAGTTTTATAATACATTTTCATTTTTCATATAATAACCTCATCCTCTCATGTATTTTTTATATTTTTGATACAATTTGGTGTATTCCTTGTAATAAGAAAAACAAACTGTTTTACTTTTGTTGTTAAAAAAAATTATCATTTGTGACAAACTTTTACAAAAGGTCCTTCATTTAATCTAAATTATATAAATTGTCAAATTCTAGTCTATTCAAAAGGAGGAAAGACTGAAAATTAATAAAAGAATATTTGGATTGACAGCCTTTGCAATACCTTGATGACAATCAATGGCAGCCAAGCAGGCATTTGTTTATTTGTTATTACATAAAAATAAAAAGTAATTTGCTCTTTGTTACTTCAGTTACAGTCTATGTTTGTTAGAATTTAAAATGGATAAAGAACATGAATAATAATAAGTATTGTTATTATAATACTGATCATTTAAACCAGGGACAGGGAATTTTCAGAAAATCTTACCAGCAAAGGATTTATTTTACCACCCAGCAAATTGTAATTTATAGTTGAAAACTGTTATGACAAAATGTGCACGACTAGGAAAATTGTTAATTATTATTACTGCAATGCATTTTTATATATTTTTTTAAATAAAGAAATATATACAGTAGAGTATATAGTGTAGGATAGAACTTAGTATCATGTTTACATCACAATTTGGAGAGTTGCAAAATATAGCAAACAAGTAAAAAAAAAAAAAAAAGTTTCTGTCATATCTTCTATAGCCTACAGTTTTTCAAAGACAGCCTAAAAATTTGCTTGCCTTGTCAAAAAATCCACTTGCCATTGCCGAATAAAAGGATGTAATTTCCCACCCTTGATTTCAACAAATATTTGTTAATTTATATTTTCTAAGTGGATTTTATAGGAAAACAAATATTTATTTTTATAAAATGACCAAATCTGTGATAAAAGTGCAAAACTGGAACACCCCCCCCCCCCCACACACACACACACACTGGCATGGCATAAGTTTTTAGCCCTTTTGTTGATTTTGAGTTTATCTTTACCTTGAATGGCATTTTCATTAGTGGTAACATTATTATGTATTATTAGTATGTATTACGCAGAATTTAAAATGAAAGTGTTTTACTTTTCATCCTGTAAAAATTATATTATTTGAAATCTTAAGAGGCTACTCCACTCACATGAAAACTCCTACTCGCTAATGTTAATCCTATGGAAGAATTTTTTTACATTGGATAGCTGAAATCAATCTCTACAAAGGCCTTTTCTTTTTCCCTATTTTGTTTACATGGTTGTTTTTATTAGGATACTTTAATTCTGAAAGTGAAAGTATCCTCGTTTAAAAAAATGTGCAAAGAAAATCGAAAAAGTAAAAAACGGCCTTTATAGAGATCGGCCTCAGCTATTCAATGCAAAAAAAAAAGTCATTTAAAACTATTGAAATGAAAATGAAATATCTTAAAAAATTTCTGTCATAGATTAACATTAGTGAGCGGGTGTTTTTGTCAGAGTGAAGTAGCCCCTTACCAAAAAGTCTTTCATTTAATCCAAGTTATATAATATATGAATGTCAAACTAATTTTATGAATAAAATATTCATTGTAGGTAAAAGATGTATTATTCAGAATTTATAACCAATTCTGGCCTCATCAAGAATCGGCTGCTCGTGTTTTAGCTGCTGAGTTGCTGATAAAAAGTTATCCTACTGTTGAGACTATTAGTAACATAGTGATGTCCTTGTCAAATCAAGAATTCTTTGAGATAAATACGTTGGTGCTGTCAAAATTGTACAGTTCAATGAAAGAAAATCCTGAAATTAGGTAATGGTGGTTTTTTTTTTTTTTTTTAACCATTTGGAAAAATGGTTATTGTCCTCGTCAGGGTAGGAAATAAAAAGCATATCTAAAGCTTTTCATTGGTTTAATCCGCATTTTTTTCGTTTTCTGATTAGTCTATACAGTAACCTGTATTTTCCTTTACTTTCAACAGAGATGGATACTTCTGTTGCCTTTATGACAAAAAAGTAATAAAAACTACAAAAAAAAAAAAATTAATAACTTAGAAACAAATTGAGATACAGCTTTCAAACAAATTGCATTTAAAAGTACATTTTTTTCTCTATACGACGGTGTAAAAAGTAATATCATGGGATGTTTAGAAGTTTAAGAACGAAATTTCATTTAAAATTGGTCGTCAGATTTCTTGGAAATCTGACAATGGAAAAGCCTTTTCCCGAACAGTCAATGAAACGCTGGGATAATACGTAAGTTTCAGATGGATAATACGTACAAGTCGCAGGCGATTTTTGTCGCTTGCATTTTTTACGTGTAATAACACTATTAATGTTTAATTCATGGCATACGTAATGTATGACCAGCTCCGTAGAAGTTTAAAAATTTACAGTACCGAAAATTGTAAAACTGAAATTTCTTTTAAAATTTGTTCATGATGGGTCCAGGAATGTTAATGTTTAATTCATGGCATACGTAATGTATGATCAACTCCGTGCGATTTTTTATGTCTTAAATTTTAGTCTTCGAAAAAATCATTTTCCAAATGGTCGTTGTAATTTGTTAAATTGCTTTTTTTTTTTTTGCATCAATCAATTATAATAATGAACATATCAATGTTATAAGGATGATAATTAACATAATGATGATAATAATTAATATTATTATTATTATTACATTCTTTATTAAATTGCTGAGGTAGTATTTCTTAAGGTTGTCTTCACAACAGCTTCCATTATATATTTACTTATCTTGAGACACAATTAATCAAATGGAGCATGTGTTGAATAAATCTAAATCAAATTTCATGTATTCTTCGGAAGTAAAATTTCAAATGAATTGCTGTGTACAATAACATCTTTTGTTGGGATTTCTGTTTGGGCAGTTGAATTTATTGGGATTAGATTGCCAGCTCTGACAAAACTTTACTATACTATTTCTTGTTATACTGTTATATCTTGCTATACTTGTTGTACTGTGAAACTGAAGTCAGATTTGCAAAACATGGTTTTAAATGCATTGGAGTTTGGTAGAACAAAAAAAAAGTTAAAATAATGAAGGGAAATGTGCAGTGACCTTTCTCAGACACCGTGCATTTTTGAAATGATATGAAAAAGAAAGATAATGGAAAAATTGATGTAATAAGGAAACATTTTAACAAGAAAAAATCTATGTGTAATTGATAACACTTTATAAAAAAGAAATTTATTAAATCTATTTTTTTGTATGATGATGAAAATACTTTAAATTAAATTTCTGTTGCATATTTATTCTTATGGGAGAAAAAAAGGCCTAGAAAATCTTAAAACTCCTGTGTCAAAATATCAAGTACAGTAAAACTTATGACTAAAAACAGCCCAGAAGCGAGGAATTGTCTGCTAGTCGGAGGTGTCTGCTTTTCAGAGGAAAAAAAATATTCAAACAATATAAGTGTTGGGTATTGAAAAAATGTCCCCTTTTCAGGAGTGTCCATTATGAAGGTTTTACTGTTTTATGAAACAAATACATTGAAAAGGGACAAATCTTTAACTAATTGATATCTATATTTTTTTAAAATGCCTACAATTGTTTTGAATTCAAAGCCTCTCAAAAAATGAATTTAATGAAAAGAACTTAATTTTTATTAACTTTAAATTTAAATTAGTTATTCAAATGAGCTGCAAAAATTTCCTCCCTACCCCTTTGTACTCAACTCATTGGAATAATCCAGCAATACAAGGAGGGCAACTCAGTTAAATGATCTTTCTCTCAGTTTTTGATTTAATGATCACTTTTGGATGATATATGCATTAATAAATACTAAATGTTTTCTAATTTTTTTCTTTTTTTTTTCTTTTTAAGTAATTTTATTTTGGTTTTAAAATAATACATATTAATATTATTATTGCTATTCCAGATCATGTGTAAAAGAAGTTCTTCACAATGTCACTTTTGGCAATTACTATAATTTAGCACAAAATGGATCTTCAACAAGTTATATTGAGTTGCTGCAAGGTAAGTACATTTCTATACGTTGTTAAATGTTCAATTTCAGAAATTTTTGCTTAAAATATTTTCTGATTTGAAGATTTTATTATTATTATTATTATTATTTCAATGACTATTAAAAAAAAAAAAATGCTGAGTAATGGAAATTCATAAAGTATGCCTAGTAATTTAAGAATATTTTAAATTATTACAAGAATTTTTTTGTGTATTTAGTTGATTGCAATGAAAGTTAATCATGAAATGTGAATCTAACCGCTTCTCCCATTTTTTTTCTTTCATATAATTTCAGGACTATTTAAGTAGGGAAGCAAACATTCTTGGTAGTGTTAATAGTTATAATTAACCATATTTCAAAACAAACAATAGTAATGTTATTATTAAATTTATAATCTTATTTATTTATTTTTTATCTTGTTATCTACTTATACATAATCGTATAATCACTATTTTTCTAAGCAGTATTATTTTATTGAAAAGAAATAAAATTGAAGGGAAATTTATTATAGAATACTTCCTTAATTTGTATATTTATGATATTCAATATGATGTAGAATTATTTTTCCAATTGAGCTTCTTTATGCATTCTTTTATTTACCAAGAATAGAATGTAATCCCTGTAATATTCTCTTTAAAAAAAAGTATTACAAAATACTTTTTTTGGATGTTTACTCGAATGAAAATGTAAGAAATCAATGTACAGCATAAAAAAAACTCAATGCAAATTGTAATTTGACTTCTATAACTTGCAGAATAAAGTTGTTTGCACCAGATTCTTGTTTATGATTTTTATATTTCTGCTATAAAATCATACAAATTTGAGGTTCATTTAAGGTTATTATTACAGGCCCCGTGCAAGGCCGGGCAGGTCAGCTAGTACTATAATAAAGAAAGAAATATTATAAATTTTTATTTTTGTAATTTTTAACTTATTATTAATGTAACATGTTATAATAATCCGAGTTGCATAAAAACTGTATTAATAATTTATCAAATAGATTTTTTTCTATTGCCCGTTTGATAGAAAATGTTTTGTGCCTTTTTAGGCTTACATTTTGTTATTTTAGTAATTTATGCAACAAAATTGGATCCACTTGTCATTTTATTTCAATGACTGCTTTATAAAATTCATTTGAAAGCATATAGCTTTTTGAATTCCTATAGAACAGAAAAATAGTTTGCTAAAAATACTGTATAAATAGAAAATTTACACAATTTTATAATATGTTTATTCATCTAAAAAATAATTGTGTTTTTGTGTTATCTGAAAGTATTAAACAAAATTTTACTTGTTGTAACAAAGGAAAAATGAGTTTTATTTATATAAGTATTATCAAATTTTAATTTTTCATGTGCCATAGAAATTGTCATACATGCCACCTCGGTAAATATCTTTGGTTCGCTATCCCTTGTTTAATCCAAAAATATATATAAGCATTTTGAAAAGCACCATATGAAACAAATCATAATAAAGTAAGTAAATTATTTTAGTGTCTGTTCTTAAATATTAGTGTTTCATTGAAATATTTCTTATATCAACATTCTAATTTCTACTTTTCTCTCCCCACCCCCTCACATAGATACCCATGATGTTAATGTGACTTATGGCATAAATATGGAAATGCGACCAACTGGCATGCTGAGAAGAACCAGTTTTGATTTAAATATGATGTCAGGATCTGACAATATGCATCTATTATCAGTAAGTTTCTTCATTTTATATTTCTTTTTCAAATTTTCTACAGCTTAAGGTATGTATGTCTACCCTCAAATCGCTGTTTTTGCAAAAAATTTCGATTTTTTTTTTTTTAAAGTTCAAACATTTAGGATTCCAAAAATGCCTTACTTTTGGTTCAGCGATAATTAGAAGCAAAGTTATAGCCCCAAATATAAATTGAAAATGAACTTTCTGAAACCAGAAGTGACCATTTAAAGAGACATAGAAAGGTAAACAATGCAATTTAACAGTTGTTTCTTTACCTTCAAACAAGGTTACTCATATTTTTCATTTTTAATATAGAATTAAGTTTCCTCTATTTAGTTGATCATAATCTTAATCAACTACAGTATGGAACCATTTATCTGGAAACCAGTTAACCGGAAAACCAGTTATCCAGAGTGATATTTCTAATAGACTTATTTCAGAATCTTTGCAGAAAAAAAGTGTCATACACTGCCAGTTTGACATATGCATTGCTTGAAACAATTGTATAATTTGATGTCAGTATTTAAAATGGAAACATATTTAATTGCATTTTAGATGTTTTAATTTTTATGCACAGGAAACAGAAGAATTTTTGTTCCCAAGGGATTCCCATAAATTACCTCCTTTCAAACTCTGGTTAACTTTTGATCTCTCTTGCATCTGATTTTTAATCCAAGTAATCTAATAATTTAAAATCAGAAATAATGCCACAACCAGATATATTCTACAAAACTTATCAAATGGGTGCTGCTTTAATGCCCAATCAGCTATCCAGAATACATCTGACCCCAACCATTCCGGATAAATGGTTCTGTACTGTAATATCTTAATTTGCGTTTTCTGGAAACTGCGATTTTCATTGTTTACATTTATGAGAAACCTCATTTCTTAAAAAGTTTTTAAGATATTGAAATAAAATTTTGTCACAAGGTTCTTTCTGCTCATCTATTGGTATGTTATGAAACAAAATATTGCTTGTAAATATGTATATATTAATTTAAGAGCTATTTTTATTGATAAATACACATTTAAAAAAAAAAATTATGTTTTGTATACAAAATTTAGTGTATGTTAGTAAATTTAAAAGGTATTGCAAATCTGTTGCTTCATATCACAGGTAAGTGGTTTGTGAATACATTGTTGAAAAAAAAAATGGAATGTATTGAATAGATTTCATTCTAAGAGGTTTGGCATAAATGCAATTCTTTACTAAAATTTGACTAAATATTGCTTAAACTTGAAAAGTTAATTAAAATTCCATTAAAAATTTATTTTAATTCAAAGTCTTATCCCCTGTTTTAACTAAAAACACATGTGTTTAATAAAAACTTCATATTAAAAAAAAAAAGTGTTTCGAAGGTAGGCACATGCCTTAAGGGACTTGAAACCCTTTGAAATAATTTTTTACTTACTTATTTTATTATACATTTTTAATGTATTATTAAATGGCTTGATGAAGTAATTGTGATAATTCTTGTTTTAAAATGTGATTTTTTTTTTGTGTGTGTGTGGAAGGGGGGGGGGGGGGGCATGTTTTTCTTACATATGTGTTCTATAATGCTACGGATCATATTTCAAGAAAATTAACTTAGTTCAAGAAAAATAAATAGATTGTTATGGCATATATAAAAATACAGTGACTATTTTATATAACATTCTTCTTGCTAAAAAAAGTAATCTATTTATCTTATTGTGAATCCTATCCCTAATATGAAATTCTCCTTAAAACTCTGACCGCCCCTCAAAAAAAATAAAATAAAATAATAATAAAAAAAAAAATAGCGAATCAATTGAAATTAGGTTTTGAAACTTTAAGTAAACACAAACCAAGAAAAATGAATTAAAAAATTGCATTTCTGAATCATTTAAATGCAATGTAAAAGGCCTTTTTCACATACTTATAATTATCAGATCTTTACGTAACTTCATCAAAAGAAATGCCTAAATGCATTTTAAGCAAAAAATTTGATAATTGATATTTTTCGCCAAATGAAGGATACAAGTTCCCTTAAGAAGTTAGAATAGCAGTTGCTGGAAAAATTAGGATAATTTTTTAGACTTAAAGCTACTCTTAAATCATTCATTTTCTTTCATTTGAAAACATGTTTGATTAAGTTATGTGCAGCAATCACAAAATAATTTTCATCTGTGCACAGTATTAATTGCTTTAATTTTCATCTGTGTCAGATATTTAAAATGAGATTTCAAATGCTTGTATTGCTTTGAAACTAACTTAAAATTAATATTTTATTTTGTTGTTAAATATGTAAACATGAATACACAAAATGCTAGAAGTGCTTGGGAAAAAAATATAAATTTTTAGTAAAATCCAGTGGCATTTCACGACATAGATTAGCAAACCACATAGGACAGTTACAGCAAAATCTGTTATGACACCATTAATTAGCATCACTAGTGACCAGGAGGAAGAACTAACAAGCTTCTGAAATTTACCTATGTATAAGAAATTTTTTTATGCTCTATATCTATTCTTTCTTTTCTTTTCTCTCCAAGGTAGACAATTCCCTCTTAATTGACCATTAGCACATGGTTTATGTGTCTTTTTATTATTATTATTGAAGCAACAGTTCTTTTCAAAACTTTTTAACATATCAAAAAATGTTAAAATATGTCAAACAGAATCGTGTTTACACAAGAATCTGAATTCAAAAATTTCATTTTGATTTTTCGCTTGCAGATATCATAAAACAGTACGTACTTTGCTAATTTTCAGCATCAAATATTATTTGGCAGTTTTTGTAACAGTCTTCCAAGGAATCATTTTTCAAGTTTTTCTGTAGTACACAAAAAGTACTTATTGCATTGTTGCAAAAGAACTTACTGCATTGTTTGCATACAGTTAATGAAAGATAGAATATTTATGTATTAATCATAGTTAAAACATTTTTTTTTAATGTTGTTATTTATAAATTTGTGTTATACTTAGTTAGGTCTCTTTGTGGAAGGATTTGGACTGACAGAGGATGAAACAAAGAATAATCCTGAAGAGCATGTAGCTGGTATGCAACTGTCTGTATTGGGTGTTCATTTGCGCCCTTATGTATTCTTTACTGGTACCTCTGAACTGATGGGATTAGTGTGGTCTGGAGTTGGAAGTGAACCTACTCCAGCATTCCAAGTATGTAATTTTATTGATATATATGTAGTGTTAGCTGATGTCTAGGGTATCATGATACAATATAAAATGGTTCTTGGATGAATACATATTTAATTTGTAGGCAATGCAGAAGAACAGACAATGCAGAAAACAGATATTAAACATAAAATAAAATACTTGAATTCTATCTTGCAACTAAAGCTATATTATATTTAAAAAGCTATATTATATTTAGACTTGTGTCTATCGATGAACTTTACAAAAAGCAATTACTGAAAAAGCAAAAGTATGGTTTTGATCAATATGTTAAACTGCCATTCTCAGTTCGGCTCTACAACAACTACTACTGTCAAATCTACAACTGTTTGAGCAGCTTGACATTTGGTGTCCTCACCACAGCAGATATAAAAGACACTACAGGCAACCTGTAAAAACAAAATATGTATAAAAAAGAAATGATAAATTTGTGAGTTCTTACTTTCTGCACCATAATTTCACATGACCTGCTGAATTAGTATGGTTTGGACTGTCATTTTAAAATTGAATAGAAACTGGGATATTTTATAAATTTCAATAAAAATCAGTACATTTAAGAAAAGTATCTGACCCCTGGGACCTAAAATCTGAAACTTGGATTGTCTTGGGAAAAACAGGATATCTGGTCACTGTAACATTTGTCAAAGTGAATAAAATTTTTTGATACTTAAGGGGACCAGGTAAGCTCTATCTCCACCATGTTAAATTCACCTACTTTATGTACCTTTTTCTCAGAAACGATGATAGATAGAGGTCTAGATTTGTTATGGGAGTTAAAATAACATGTTTTACAAACTTTAACAGACCATTTTCTTTCAAAGTGAAACTGAAAAATTATTATTAATTTTTTATCGAAAATCATTTTTAAATTAGCATTTTCACTACCTAAAATAAATAATTATCAGCAAATCATCAAACCCCTGTGTTAAAGTATGTAAAACATGTTATTCTAACCATCATTAAAAATCTAGACTTCTATCTATCACCGTTTCTGAGAAAAGGGTACATAAAATAGGTGAATTTAACATAGCAGGGATAGAGCTTACCTGGTACCCTTAATCAGCTAAACAAATGAAACTATTGAAGTCATAGGGTCAGTGGGGGAAAGTGGTGGTAATCTAAAAAAATGCACTTTTTTCACAATAAATGTACATTTTTTTACTTCTTTTTTTCAATTAATACATAATTGGAGTTTGTGACAAATATTTCTATAAAGATTTGTAAATCTGGCAACAAGTTTACTGTTGTTTATCTTCTTGTTTACATATATGTGCAGTTTGTTCTTAACACATGGTATTGATAAACTTTGTTCTTGATCCTTTCTCACTTGAAAAAATTAGTATATTTTGATACATTTCAATAGAAGAACTTCTTAAAAACAGATTCATGCATCAAGGTAAGAATTATTTTATTATTTCAATTTTTTTTCTGAGGTGGGGGAAAGTGGTGGTATAGTTAGGCTTAGCTCAATGTTGTATGATGATTCAATTTTAGACTGTAGATGTGATTAATTTTTAAAAATGGGTTGTAATAAAAGTATTAATCTAAAAAAATAGGCTTTATTTATAAATTTTAATCTTAATATGATAATACAATTAAATTAAAAGTTATTTTTTACATAGGATCAGGTGGGGGAAATGGGCCCATGGGGTAAAGTGGGGGTATATTGAAAAAAACCTATTTTCTCTTTTAAATTAAGATATTTTGTTAATTCTTTTTTAGAGACATATATTGAGATTATGGCAACTATTCTTATTTTAGTTTTAGAAACTGGAAACAAATTTAATGTTTACAAACTATCTTGTTTATGCTCATTGCATACCGTCAAAAAGTCGATCAGCTAAAATAATCGCCCAAGTGATAAAAATTAATACATTATATCACATAAAGCATTTGAATAAGTCACCATTGGGGAACTATTACACTTTTCTTTCTATTTGGTAGTGAAGATTATATTGAGTTCAGCAATATATGCTACATACTAAGTGAACCTAATTTTGATAGCCATGGACATTATTTCTTTAATTATCTTTAATTAACACTAGAACGGCGGGAGGGGTCATTTTGACACCTGAGTACTTTCGCCCGTTGATTACTTTTGTTTGCTTGGGCGAAATCATTTGAAATTTTTTGACTTTTCCTAAATAGATAACATATATTTCTAAAAAAAAATTCAGCTTTCTAGATTTGTTAGTTTTTGAAATATTGACTATTATTCCTAAAACAGCAGACGGGGGTCATTTTGACCCTTTTAGTAAAATACTCTTTGTACTCGAAGCTGCTTTTGTTGCTATACTATATGTTCGAGGAGCAATAAAAAAAAGGGTTTAGATTTTTATTCATTGTCGTCCAAGGCATGAGGAATAATATTTTGCAAAGAAACTATCTCAAGAGATAGATTCAAAGAAAGAAAAAGATTTTTTAGGCTTGATGAAAAGACAACGAGATCTAGCAGACTACAGGCTGATAAATTTGCTCTTGCATCTAAAATGTGGAATAAATTTATTGAAAATTGCAAAACATGCTACCGACCAGGACAAAATATTACAGTTGAGGAACAATTGTTCCCATCTCAGGATAGATATAAATTTAAGCAATATATGCCAAATAAATCGGATAAATTTGGAATAAAATTTTGGTGATCTGTTGACATTGATACTAAATACCTCTTGAATGAATTTATTTATCTAGAAAAAGATGAAATAGCCAATCCTTAATTAAGTTTATCGGAAAATGTTGTCATGAAATTAACAGACCCCATCTAAACGAAGGGAGGAATATTACGACAGATAGCTATTTTACTAGCATCAAATTAGCAGAAATGTTAAAAGCTTCAAATACAACTTTGGTTGCACAATGAAAAAGAACAGAAGAGAAATTCTTACATCATTGAAAAATATATGCAGTACTCTTTATTCATCGAAGATAGTGGAATGTGATAATATGACACTTACCACCTATCAAGCCAAAAGAAAAAAAAAAGTGTTTTTCTACTGAGCTCATTACATTCTACTATAAAAACTGAAGACGGTCTCAAGAAGTGGCCCGATTCAATAAAATATTACAACGCAACGAAGTATGGTGTGGATATCCATGATCAGATGTGCCGAAAATACTCCATGAAATCGGCTTCTCGACGATGGCCTGTACATATCTTTTTCAATATTTTGGATCATGCAGCTTTAAACACCTGGATAATTTATAAAAGTGTAACAGGCAAGCCTATCAGTAGAAGACATTTTCTATTAAATTTAGGGGATGTGTACAGAATGGATCTTATGGTTTCAAAACTCCCAAAGATCTTTTCTGAGTCTTCAGAAAAAAAAAAAAAAAAAAAAAAAACATGAAAATAAAATAGATATGAAGAGAAAAAATGTCAAGTACAGACATGCAATGGAAACAAATCTCAAGAATTTTGCGCACCATGTTTCAAAGTTGTGTGCAGAAAATGTACTGGAAAAATTGCTATTTTTTGTTACAACTGAATTAATTCCTAATACGTGAGCACAATTTGGAGTATTATAAGCATTAAATAAAATTGAAACAGTTTGCTTAACATATTAACCATTCAGCTACACTTATAATGAAATAACGGAAACAACAGAAAAAATTTCTCATTTATGGATTTAGAGAGAACTTCATTCGACAAATAAGTTAAATAAAAAAATATATGTATATATATATTATTTTATAAATTGTGTTTTATTTTAGTTAACATTAGTTTTAATTTGTGAAAACATTAATTTTAAATCGATTTTTATATCAAATTAATGAGTTTTTTGAGTAGTTGTATTATGATCCAATTAATCGCCATGTAGTCATTACATATACAGTACTTCTAAAATTCAATAAATTATCGAGTAATATTAAACATAAATTATGAAATATACGGAAATTACATATTTTTGCCAATTTATGGCATTTAAAATTGTTTTAGCGTTGTTATTTCAGTATTTTCATCGAGGGGTCAAAATGACCCCTTCTCGCTGTTCCAGTAGGTATGATTTTCCCGCCGTTCTAGTGTTAAATAATATCTGAAAAATATTTTTTTTGTGCATTTGCACCTCTAAAAATAATTAAGATACATTTATTTCAGTGTATTTTTATTTAAAAAACAATATTTACATATTTTTATTTAAATATACACTAATTTTGGAACTACCCCCACTTTCCCCCACCATGGGGTAAAGTGGTGGTATCAAAACATGCTCTTTTAAATGTATCACTGTCAGAAACAATCGAATAAAATTGAGTGGTTATGCTTCATGTTTAATCTATATGAATAAAATGTATAGAAATGCATCAAAAGTTTCATTAAAATAAATTTAATAGTTTGATTTTAGGGCCTTTTCTTAAAAAAAAGCTTGATTTTACCACCACTTTCCCCCACCTGACCCTAGTTGTGTAAGTCATATTTTCTTAAATATACAAAATCAGTGAGTTTACTATAAACATTATAGTAAGTTTATAGTGGTTTAATGTACATATTGTGGTCTTAGGGTTTCATTAAAACAAATTATACAAAATTTGAGCAGTTTTTGTGAAATATTTCTTATCAGCAGCCGTAAATAATGACTGACACTACTTTGTGTTTCAACAGCAAAGATATTTTGTTGACTTGAATAAAATATCAATACTTTGCTAGTTTTAAAATGTTTAATTAACCAAAAATCACATATTATCTCTCTTTCTTCAGCATGAATTATGTTTGAAAAAATATATTTGCTTAAATCTATTATGTAATTTTTGTCCATTTTATTTTTGAAAATAAATTAGTGAGAAATTGTTTTTTAGAAATATTGATAAACAAATGCAATGGATAACTCCATTGTATACTCAGTTGAAAGTGTAAACATATGTCTCAATAAAATCTGTATTTATTATGCTTTTTTTTCTACTTTCAGGCAAACTTTTTGTTTATGGATCAGTCATATTCCACAGTTTTGCAGAATGGAATAACTGTTGAATTTAATTTAAAAGGTGCCTTGTCTGCTGATGTATCTGGAACTGCTGAAGTTTCCATGTGGAATCAAAATGCCCATGCTAAAGTTTTAAACAGGTCAGTTAACTTTTATGCCAAAAATGTTGTTGATAATTTTATCAAAACCTTATATTTTCAAATTTCTGCAATTTTTCGCTTTTATAAAATTGTCAGATGTTTATTATGTTACCTTAATAAAATATTAGTAAATACAAATAAATGTGTATAATTTCATTTTTTTTTTTTTAATTTTGCATATTTTCTTCTTTTTAAATGCTCGTTGTTTTCATCCTTGATTTTTGGCGATAATGTCAGAGATATTATGAGAGCTTCAGTTATGATTCTTCACCATATTGTTTTAAAAAAAAATCTCTTTTTTTTCACTGGGTATAAAACTTTTTTTAAATAAAATGAATACAAAGTAAATGGTAGATGGGATTAGACAATCAGCGACAATATTTTGTGAAAGTCTTAAGTTGTTCGGTTGAATTTTCTTGTAAATGATACTACAGATATCATTCCATAAATTTTGGTTCTAATATAACTGTTTAAATTTCTGAAAAATCAAACTTTAAAAAATTGATATTTTGTAGCAAATAAAGCCTTTGTGCAACAATATTAAAAAGCAGAAAAACCAACGTTTAAAATGTACAAATAACATATGAAAAGCAGCAAACAGCTGTTTCGAATCTACTAGCGAGATTCTTCTTCAGTGCAAAAGGAACAGCGTGCTAGAAAAAGCAAGGCTGAGCCTTGGCTCAGCCTTGCTTTTTCTAGCACGCTGTTCCTTTTGCACTGAAGAAGAATCTCGCTAGTAGATTCGAAACAGCTGTTTGCTGCTTTTCATATGTTATTTGTACATTTTAAACGTTGGTTTTTCTGCTTTTTAAAATTGATATTTTGTGTTTCAGTATTGTAACTTGCTGTTTTAAAAAATCATATGCAACAGTTTCTAAATTCTTAATTGTGGGATAAGTAATGCTTCTAAATTGCACCATTGTGTAAATATTATTATTATTATTATTATTTTAAATATAGAGAATGAAAGAGATTGTTAGCTTGTCAAGTTATTTTGATCTAAATCTTTAGATTAAAACAAAGTAGTATAGCAATAGTCAAATACAGTAAAAAACAAATTTTAACAATTCAAAACTTTTCTAGAATACTGAAATTTTGCTTGTTTACCTAAACATTTACTGATGAGGACAAAAATCTTCTTTCACAGGGAAATTTAATTTCTCTTATGCAGAATATCAGGTTGGGGGTGGAGGAATGCTGGTATAATGCCTGTTAAATTAGGATAATTTTCGTAGGTGTAAAGAAAAAAAAATTAATAATTTTTTTTTTCAAGTAGAAAACGCCATTAGATTCTACAAAATTTAAACAACAAATTCCACAAAAATAAAATTAATGTAGAACATCAAGAAATTTAGAACAAGAAAATTATTCATAGAGTCTCTTTTGACTGGTGGGCAGTGCTGTTTAATAAATGGGGTTCTGACACAAACAAACAAGGTTTTGAAATTTTAAACTGAATATACAAATCTTCAAACAATTAATTTTCACAAATAAACTATATTATTATTATTATATCCATTTTAAATTGAAATTTTTAGAAGAAAAATATAAAGATTTTCTTAGAAGCCACTGTGATTTATAAAGACAAATTTAATTGTACATGTCTCATGTAGCTTCACTCCAGACTGAAAGTCAATAGATTTATTATTAAATTTTTTTCAGTGATCATCAATTCAAAAAGCACCACTTTGTGAAAAATAAAAATGCACTTAAAAGTTTTGGAAAATATATTTGATTGAACTGTAGCATTGAACAAGACAACGTTAAAAATGGAAAAAAAGTAGAATTTTTTAAGCTAAATTTGTTTTAGATAATTTTTTTAAGGTTTTACACTGAACTGAATTTTTTTTTTTTGAGGTTTTACACTGAACTGAATTTTTTTAAGATTTTACACTAAACTGAATTCTTTTAAGGTTTTACACTGAGGTTTTACTTCCTCCTTTAGTTTATAAATATTTTTCTTCAAATCTTTTATTTATTTATTGCATTGTTACAAGAGATAATTGTTAAAACTGTTCTGCAATTTTTTTTCCTTATTAGGCTAATTTGACATATTCTTCACTTACTAATTTCTGACTGCTTTCATATTTTTATTTCAGTGGTGCTCTTTTAGTTAATGGTTTCTGCAAAGTAGACACATCATTTGTTGAAAGTCATGTTGACTTTGCTTTGGGTGGCAGTTCGACAATGGACATGTTTGTTGATCTTGTCTTTGCTAAAAAACCAATGAAAATTTGTTTGCAGATTGAACAGCCAGGTTTTACTTTCAGGTAATGCAATTTTACTGTACATCATTTTTATTGTTTAGGCAAAAATATAATTCAATTTTTCATAAATTATAGCATAAATATATTTGGGTCAATCAACTATGTCCCAAAGGCGATAGGTTTTGTTATTATTTTTTAAATACAGTAGAATGTTCTTTAATGTAGTCCTTATTTAACGAACTTTTCTACTTAAAGAAATTTTCTGCTGAACTTTGACTTTGAACACCATTAACATGTAAATTAATCTTCATATTATGGAAAGTATATTTTATATAACGAAGTTTATTCCTCTTAAAACAACTGAATATCCTGCTGACAATGACATACTGCAAAGTGTAATAAAATATAGTGAAGAAACAACAGCGAGCGGTGAAGATGATAATGAAGAAGAAATTGAAAGAGCTTCAAAAGAAGAAATGCTAAAAGCCTTTGATACAATAAGAAGGAATTCTAGTTTTATGAAAATGTTACAGATGAGTTATTTATATACAAGGTGGTCATAATTAAAGTAACAGTACTCAGAGTGTTCCGTAGTGTGATCTAATTGAGAGAATGACGCCAAATTTTGTAAGAAGGTTAAACAAGATGGGGGACCAAGGATTCCGGGAAAAAAAAATTAGTTCCAAAAGTCACCGCTAGAGGAATATGTGGCGCTGTGTAACAGAAAAGAGAGTTTTAAAAAATGCAGAATCAATACTAAAATCTTTAAATGTGCTAAATAAAAGATAATTTTATTTCAGTATTGATTCTGCATTTTTTAAAACTCTCTTTTCTGTTATACAGCGTCACATATTGCCCTAGTGGTGACTTTTGGAACTACTTTTTTTTCACAGAATCCTTCATCTCCCGTCTTGTTTAACCTTCTTACAAAATTTGGCATCATTCTCTCTATTAGATCACGCTACAGAACCCTCTGAGTACTGTCACTTTAATTATGGCCACCTTGTACTTAAAAAAAATGTGAAAATTTTTATAAACAGTGTATTTTTTATAAGAAATCTGTGCAATGTAATATTGCAGACTTTTTTTTAAATTAAGGATTTGGAATACTGAGAAAACAAAGAAAAGGTACACTATGCTTAAAATTTTGTTTACCTCTCTTTATTGTGTGGTTTAAGGGTAACGATGAGACTTTGTTAAATGAAGGTTTCACTGTATATAAATAATTACTGTATATTCCAGCATATAATGCACTCCAGTGCATAACGCGCACCTAGGATTTAAGATTGAGTTTTTAGGTGTATTCATTGTATCACATGCATCCTCAGCATTGTAAAGAAACCTTCTTGAGATATTTAGCATGAAAATGTTATAAATAAAAAGAAATAGTACAATAACTAATAGGAACATAAATACAAAAGTCGCAAATGTGAAATAGGTGCACATAAAACGTCAAGGGGGAAGGGGGGAATGATGATAGTCCATTTTTGGATAAAATTATGATGTCAGTGTTATCTGTTAGGTCACAAGGCATATTATTATTTGACAATTTTCGATCGAGGAAAATTGAAAAATAGATGAAAATTTTAGGTAAAAAAAGAGACAAGCAATAAAAAGTATAAAAAGAGAAGACTTTTGAAAAAAAAAAAATCCACGAGGGTGTGAAGTGGAAAGGCACACAGCAAATGACTATCTGTGACTATTGACACTTCATATGATACTGCCAAGCCTATCGGTCTAACTGAATCTCTACAAAGCATTTAGAATTATTTACTATTTCTTTCATTAATTGCATCTTTTTTTAATGCTGAAATCTAAAATGCTATGCTTATTGTTTCTTAACTTTTAATCTTTTATATTTATCCCAGTCTATAATTATACGATTAACATAAAAGTTTATGTTAATGAAAATTCATGTAAATTAGATATATTTGGTGTAAGGAGTTAAAAAATTAAGCTGTAAATTGTACTTTCTAACATTAACACATTAAAAATAATATCATAGTACATCACTATATTGAATATCTGTATACATTATGTTTTCAAGAAAAATGTCTGTGGATAAGTTATAGTTTTTCCCATTCAAATGTTTGCTTTAGTCTAGTAATATCACAAGAAATATATTAACCATATTAATTGAGGGACACCTGTATTTGAGACTATATATCATTATTATATCATATTATTATTATTATTTTCTAGTTAAAGTTCCTTGCAATCAGGATTCAAAAGCTTTCTTTTTTATTAAAATATATATATATATATATATATATATATATATATATACACAGTGTATCCATAGTCATGGTGCACTTTTGATCGGCCATGGAAAAGCAGCAAAGTAAGATAGAAATATGAAATCTTCTCCAAATAAAAGGAAAATTCTCCAAGTTTCATAGTATGATGTGCAAGGGTGTATGCATGCAGGTGATGATGCAATGCCACGAACTGTGCAGCAGCGGATCAGCCCACGCCCATGACAGTATGGACAAGAGATGTGAGCGGTACAAAGGAAAGTTCTGTGACTTGCTAAATTCAAACCCATGACAAAAGTGCAATGCGAATATCGTTGTGTGTACAACGAAGCACCACCACATAGGAATAACATTAATCGGTGGGATAAGCAGCTGAAGGATACCAGCAGTTTACACCAGACGTCCTTAACTGTATGTGGAAAGAACTTGAATATCGTTTAGATGTGTGTAGGGCAACAAATGGAGGCCACATCGAACTGCACAGAACAGGTATGAAACTTGAAGTTTTTCTTTTATTTGGTGAAGATTTCACATTTTCGTCTTGTTTTGTTGTTTTCCTGTGACCTGTCAAAAGTGCACCATGACCTTACGGACACACTGTATATATAAATATTACCTTTCATTGCTTTTTATAAAAAAATAGGAAAAAATACATTTTGGTATATTTTTGGTTTCAGGCATAATGTTAGAAAAACTGAAACAATACCTGGCAGTAAACATTTACTGAAGGTTATAAAAAGGAGAAGCATGCATTTTCCAGGAAAATCACTTAATTTACATCGAAAGAATTCCAATTCCTGCAGACAGTTACTAACTCCAAAACCTAAAGCAGCCTCATCATTTTGGTAAGATATTTTAAAGTTTATAAAGTGCTTAAATAGTTTTCCGTTATAAATTTACTTGTATAATTTCTAAATATATAAGTATAAAAGTAAAAATAGTTTTAAAAAAAACACTCTTTTTTAAAGCATTAAAGATTTATCTTAAGAATTTTGCGTAATTTCACGACTTGCAATTCCTCTTCTTCCAAAAGGTGTTTGTTACAATATGCTAATTCGGCATGGTACCCAATCGAGAAATTCATTGCTTTCATTTATGCTTGGTAGAAAGTGTGAACTAGTGAATTTATCAAAATAATTATATTTTTTGCTCTGTTTCTTTTTCAAGATATAACAACATGAAAAAAATAAAAGCATTATTTAAACTATCTATCCAGAATTTCTAAATTGTTTTCTCAACATACAATCATAGTTTAATAAATATTATTACACTCTTTATTTTTTTATTTGCTTCATTTTAGTACTTAAAATGTCTCATTGTTGCAGTTTCAATGCCAGTTGATATGTTTTAGCAAACATGGTTTGGTGTATTATTAATTTCATTGTTGTTATAATCCGTATACCATAAAGAATATTTGGTGATATATCATTTGCATTTGGGTGATGAAAAAATGCTTTTAAATTATTTTATAATCAATTTCTAAAAATATTAAAATGTAGTACTGCCATGGGAAACACATGTGCATATAATTTTTATAATTATATGATATAAGAAAGTGAGTGAAAAATCTGTGACAAAATTTCTACATATATGGACCAAGTTAAATAAAATAGCATTAAAATAACTTAGATATGTTGTATAATTAAAAGCATCTTTCCTTTCTCAAATTTACTTACTTTAAAAATTTAAATGCACTAAATATAAAAATCCTTGTAAGCAGAGGAGGGGGAATTGCACACTCCACTCAAATGCCTGGATTTTATTTTTTATTATTTTATTAATTTGATTAATGAGATCTTCAAATTTCTAACCTAAAAGTAAGAACAAATGGCATGAAAATTGTGCATATTAGCTATTCTTATGAATAAGTAGAGGGTGAACTTATTAATTTTTTGCATTACAACAAAATTAATTATATATATGAATATATGTTAATTATATGAAAATTGGTCTTATATTGGTGGTTTAATAAAAGTTGATCATTAATATCAATCTAATGCCTACTGACTAGTCATTTTCATGAAAATTAAATACAAAAAACCCTGAAGTTTTTTTTTTTTTTAATTAAGAGGTAATTTTGTGGGAGCTTTTGTCCCCTACGAGATATGCTTCCCAACTTCTGTTTTGACTAGGACTGGATGATATCTGAATTTTAATACTGCAATGTATCAATGAGTTAATATCTATATTGGTGATATATCGTGATAACTACATTAATGTGATAATATAAAAAATAGTAATTTTGAAAGATAAATAATAAGTAGCAGCAATTTAAGTACAAACAGTTGTAGAAAGCAATGAATTAATGTTTTATAACACAATCGCTTCGGGAATTTCTGTTCAAAATGCCCACTTTGACATCATTTTTTGAAATATATTCTGCCTCTATAAAAAAAATCGATCATTACGGTACATTATATAGTTTCTGAAGAAGAGAATCTATCAATTGGATGTGTTTGAGAGCAAAAATGAATTTAAAAAGTCCTTCCGGCCAGTGCCGGGAGGAAGAGGTAGCTTTCATATTCCTTATTTTAAAAAAGCCAATTTATATTATTCAAACACACGAAGCTCAATTAAGTGGAAACCGAATGTAGGAGATTCAATACTAATTTTTATCAATACTAAATCATTATGAATGAGAATTTCGCGAAATTAGTCAGCTTTATCCAAGCTGCTTTTATTTAAAGTAACTTATATTTGGCTGCCAAATTCGGCGATTTCTTAAAGGCCTGCCATTTTAAGACAACATGGTGGATGAGGCTAACCAGTGAACTTGGTCGAGACCTTAGTAATTGCTGTGCACATGCTCACTCACATCGGAATAGGTTGATATATACGAGTGCTGTTGCAGGCAAAAAATCAGATTTTTCAAAATGTCACCCACGTTAGAAATTGAAACTGCTATATCTGAGACATTTTTTAAGATAAAGACAAACAAAAAATGCTCCTGAATCCTTATATCAAGGTCAAATACTTAAGAAAGAAACCTTTTTCAATTTCTAATTTTTTTGCACCTCACTTTAAATATATATATTTTTTAATTTGATGGCCGCCATTTTGAAACAAGATGGCTGATGAAGCTGGCCAGCGAACTTGGTCGAGATATTGATGTATACTATCCACATGCCTTCTTCAATCGAAATAGGCGAATACGTGTGGTATCGCGAGACAAATACAAGATCGTTTCAAAGTGTTAGCCATGATAGAAATTCAAAGTGCTATAATTCAACCACTTTTTAAGATATAAACAAAAGAACAAATTTTCAGAAGCAAAAACTGCTCCAGAATCTTTGTATCAAGGCTAAACACATAAAAAAAAATCTTTTTCATTTTCCAATTTTTTAATACCTCATTTTAAATTTTAAATTACATTTTTTTTTAAAAATGGCAACCCTTTTGAAACAAGATGGCGAATGAAGCTGGCCAACGAACTCGGTCGAGACATTGGTATGTACTATGTACAGACCAAGTTACATTCAAATCGGTTCATAAATACGCCTGTTATCGCGTGACAAAAATCAGGTCGTTTTAAAATGTCAGCCACAATAGAAATTTAAAATGTTATAACTCAGCCATTTTTTTAGATATAGACGAAACAAAACCTGTTCCGGAATCTTTGTATTAAGGTCAAATACATACGAAAAAACTCTTTTTCATTTTTCAATTTTTTGGTATCTCATTTTAAATTTAATTTTTTTAAAAAAATTTTAAATAACCGCCATTTTGAAACAAGATGGCGGATGAAGCTGGCCAACGAACTCGGTTGAGTTATTTGTATGTACTATGTACACACCAAGGTACATACAAATCCCAAATCGGTTCATAAATACGTCTGTTATCACGTGGCAAAAATCAGGGCGTTTCAAAATGTCAGCCACACTAGAAATTCAAAATGCTATAACTCAGCCATTTTTTAAGTTATAGACGAAACAAAAACTGCTCCCGAATCTTTTTATTGAGGTCAAACACATAAGAAAAAAATATTTTTTCAATTTTCAATTTTTTGGTACCACATTTCAAATTTAAATTTTTCTTAAAATTTTAAATGGCCGCCATTTTTAAACAAAATGGCGGATGAAGCTGGCCAACGAACTCGGTTGAGACATTGGTCTGTACTATGTATAAACGAAGTTACATCCAAATCGGTTCATAAATACGCCTTTTATCGCTTGACAAATTTCAGGACGTTTCAAAATGTTAGCTTCGCTAGAAATTCAAAATGCTATAACCCAGCCATTTTTTAAGATATAGACAAAACAAAAACTGCTGCGGAGTCTTTGTATAAAGGTCAAATACATAAGAAAAAAATATTTTTCCATTTTCAATTTTTTGGCACCACATTTCACATTTTAATTTTTTTTTAAATTTTTAAATGGCTGCCATTTTGAAACAAAATGGCGGATGAAGCTGGCCAACGAACTCGGTCGAGACATCAGTATGTACTATGTACACACCGAATTACATCGAAATCGGTTCATAAATACGAGAGTTACAGTGTGACATAGGTCAGATATATATATATATATATATACATATATATATTGATATATATATATATATATATATCAATTTTGAACGGAGGGTGGTTTCGGGGTCTGGGGGTCATGATCGATGAAAATATACCAAAATTTTTTGAAATCGCTTTCCTCCGAACGGCTGCAATAGGTAGCTTTTTGTAAAGAAAGCTACCTAAAATGAGTCAGAAAATAAGTAGTTTGGATTTGAATACTCCCTTAATACGATTATTTTTCCAACACAATCTGCTTCAGGAAATTCGGTTCAAAAGGCCCACTTTGACAGCATGTTTTAAAATATATTCTGCCTCTATCAAAAAATTGACCATTACGGTACATTATATAGTTTCTGAGTAAGAAAAGGTACCAATTGGAAGCCTTTGAAAGTAAAAATGAATTGTAAAATGAGTCAGAAAATAAGCAGTTTGGATTTGAATACACCCTTACTAAGATGATTTTTTTCTTCAACCGCTATGTATTTTTAATTTGTTTTTGCTGTAAGAATTGGTCCTATCCAAAACTTGTCTATATAGATGTTGTAGACAATATTAAGAAGATATATGATAAATTCATGGGGATTTTATATCTTTTGAATTGACGGAGTTATGGATTTTTTTCTTCTTCAACCGCCCTTTTTGTTTTCGTTTTTAATTTTTTTTTGCGGTACGAATTAGTCCTATCAAAAACTTGTGAATATAAAAGTTGTAGATAATGTTAAGGAGATTCATGATAAAATTAATTGGATTTGATATCTTGAGAATTGACGAAGTTATGAATTTTTTTCTTCAAAAAACCCTATTTTTTGCACCCCTTGAGCCCATTTTTAATTTTATCAAAAATCTGCGATGCATAAATTTTTTATCCTATTTTTAGGAGTAATAAAAACTTTAAACTGATTTGATATGTGCAAAATTTAAGAAGTTATGGGGTTTTTTCTATTTTCACAAAACCCCTCCCTATTTCCAGCCCCTTTTCCCGATTTTGCCCATTCACGAACTTGACCGAGATTTTATGCATCAGTTTGGAAGAGATTTGCACAAAATTGTGGAAGTTATCGTGTCCAGAAGAAAGTGATATATATAGATAGATAGATAGATAGATAAAGATTTTTACTGAGGGTGGTTTTGGGTTCTAGGGGTCATGATCGGTGTAGATCAGCAAAATTTTTTCAGAAATTCCAACATAGGAACGACGCCAATAGGTAGTATTTCATATGAAATCTACCTAACAGTCACCTGTGTCTTGAAAAGAATGCCCTGACTTTTAAATATTAAAAGTGTCTTTTAAAAAAAATGCACTAAGAATCTAAAAAGTATGTTTTTTTCACCAATGGAACCCTGTCCTTTTTTTTTAAACCTGGGAAAAATTCTGCTGGTAATGGCAAATTAATTTTATACAGAAAGTTATTAAGATGACAATTCCTTAACACGGTGACTGACACTGAAGTTCTGAAAAATTTACAATGTTTTAAGTAATTTTTAAGAAAGTATAATCCTGTAATAAATAAAAGGTAGGAAAATTTTAAATAAATTTTCAGTAATTATTTGAAACAATATATATATTTTTAGTTTTATATCATATTTTAGACATCAGCCATCGGTGAATGACACGTTTTAAACAGAAAGTTCAATGTCAGTCGCCGGTAACTTGCTTAACGAGTTAACAAAGAAGAAAAAAAATTATTTTTGGAAATGTATGCTATATTAGCAAACAAGTGTTTGAAACAAATAGCCATTGTCTGAATATAATCTTAAATATTTTCTTTCTTTTTTAGGTGATGACTGCCAATTTGTATGTATGACTTTTTAAAAACTGGACCACAGAATTGAACTCATTTTGCTCAAATAAAAGAAACAAAATGTACCACAGGCATTTGTTTTATTGTATTGTGTTTCACTATGGTTGTATTAGAAGAAAAATAATTTTTATTTTTAATTTTTTTGCTCAACATAGTTAAGAATTCCCCCATCTTACTGATTGAATGTTAACAAATATCATAAATTATGTAGTAACCATGGTGAAAAGTTCAATGTATATTTATTTATTAAAACTCTCCCCTTTTTATATATATTACAGATGTGCCATATGTCATAAAAATGGCTAAATTAAGTTACTGTGTAATAATAATAAAAAAAAAAGAAATTCAAAATTGTCTAACAAGCCTGATATCAGATGTTTTATGGAATAATATTTTGTATTATCATATTATCTTCCAAGCATATATTTGGTATGAATTAATACTGATTGGGTGATAAAGTGAAATTCTTTTTTTTTTTTTTTTTTTTTTAATTATTCCTCTAAATAATTCCCAACTGAAAATCATCCTAGGAACATACTGCTCACCCGCAAGAAAAGTATTCCATCTTGCAAAAATTCATTTTGCATTTTTCCAATAATACGTCTGTCATAGGTGTGTCTTGCTACACAAACGTTTCATAAGTGCAGCTATACGAAAAATCCCTTTATTACGCTGTATGTACATGTGTGACCACAAAAGAGCGGTGGATTGTATGGGGAGGTAAAATTACCCAACCCTCCAAACCTCATCCTATCTCTTCATTCTTAAGGGTTTTATGCTTTTATGCACGTTTTTATTCTTGCATGCAGAACTAAGTGCTGCAATTTCATCTAATAATAAAATTACGCAAATTTACTTTTGTCGAGATGTGTCACTTTTCTTGTAAGTGAGCGATGTGTATTAGTCCTCGTACAAAAACTTGGCTGATGACAAAACACATTTAGATGCATTTATTTGTTAATTAAAGTGACAATTTCATTTTTAGTTAAATAATACGATTCCTGCACCATTTGTGTCTGTCAGAAACTTTTACCTCATAGCATCACAAACAAGGTCATTGATCCCAAAGTTTCACCTTCTTCCTCTCCCAATTTCCATAATTTGATTTAAAGAAAAAAAAAAAAATTGACGTAAATATAGTCCAGTTGCCACAAAATTGATATATATTATTTGGGTTTACTATGGCATGTTTGGTATTGAAAATGAAGTGTATAGCATTTACGGTTCATCTACAGGGACACTCAAAAGAATTCTGTTACATTGCAGTCTATGTGGGTAAAATCGTTTACGGTGTATTTCAATGATATTACACTATTTTAAACATATTGAAATTGTTATTTTTCACCGAGGTGTACTACAAGGCTCTTATTATTGAATATGGTGTGCATAGAATTTGTTTATTTACAGGGACACCCAAAAGAATATTTATCACCAAGGTATATTACAAGGTTCTTATTATAGAATATGGTGTGCATAGAATTTATCGTTTTTTTACATGGACACACAAAATAATTTGGCTACAGAAGAAAATGAACAGTAATTGAACTATTGAAAACTACGAACAATAATTGTTAGAAGTGCATTTTCAGTTGTGGTCTGCATTTTTAAATTTAACTGTTATATAAATATTACTTGATAATTATGAATTCTATAGATCAGGGGTTCCCAAACTATGATATGCAAAGCTCTGGTTACTGGTACGCTAAAGTAAGATACTGATACGTAAAGTGAAATGCAGTATATTACTATAAAAACAAAAAAGGCGTAAATTTATCACTTTGGAAATTTTCGAATGCAAATAAGAGATTGCAAACGCTTTTCTTTCTTCTTTTTTTTTTAGAAATTTTCGAATGCAACTGAGAGATTGTGAAGTTTTATTTTTTTCCATGTATTATGTATTAGAAATTTTTCTTAGCACACACACACACACTCTGAAGTCTTCACACAGTGTGTATGATATGATCAGTTTTCCAGAACACATGTAATTATTACATAAATAAAGGGAAAATTAAACTTTGTAAATAAAGATCTTATTAAATTGTCTATAAATTAATCAATGAAACAAATTTAATTAGCAGAAAAATAGTTTTTAACCCTCTAATTCCCAGGATAGAATATGTTCTTGAAATTCCGTAATTCAGAGAATTCAAATTCATACCAGAATATTCCAATAATAAATTTAGCTTTATTTCATGACGGAATTTGTTATTAAACAAAGCAAATATTGTTATTTTAAATTTCTTGTATAAATTTGGACTATTTAACTTAAAAGATTCACTAAATTGGAAACACTGATGGCAGCATATATACGCTACCATGGACATTAGAGGGTTAAACATGCTTTTAAAATTATCTGAAATTAGTCTGAAGGCAGGAGCCTTTTCGAATAGGAGTAGTTAAAACTATTTTTTACCAAGTGTACTTTATAACGCTTTTTATTTTGTATTGGAAGATCTGACAGGAGATGTTGAAATTGTATTTCAAATATAATTATTTATTTAAGTTTGTGGGCTAAAATTTTTCTTTTCTGTATCAAACCTGTGAGTTTCTCCTGTTTCATGGAAATCTGTTTTAAATGCAGTAAAGTTATTTAAAATCGTGATTTGAGATCAAAGAAAATGTGGGAAGCTCCATTGTTGCAGTTTTTCCTATATTAGCATTTTGTTACCTGGTGGAACGCAGAAGTATGAACTTCGATTTAGTGGTACGCCTAAGAGTTTGGGAACCCCTGCTATAGATCATATACAATCGCACAAAATTTCTCAACAAGATCCATTTATTGGCGGAAATTTCATGAATGGAAATTTTCAACTGTGCTATATGTTTAATTGAACTAACCTATAGCATACTATGTAATATACATACATATCCATATATCATATACAGAGATGTACAAAAAAATCATTTTCTCAATTATTCATGGTAATAGCAGAAATTTGGTTTACAAATATGTTATGGTTATGCGTTTTCCAAATTATTCCTTTAGACACCATAGTAAACTCTGAAGTTTTGTTATAGTATTAAGAATGCGTTGGAAAGTTTGATAATCTATGCTGTATGTATGATTTTCCGTTCTTGTTTTAAACTGGATTGGATACTATGTTAAAGTCAATAACTATTTACCTACTTATTTTTTAATGCATATTCTTAATAATAAATGCTTAAAAAAAAATCTTTCCTTGGGTGGAGAATACTATGCAATACAATAAAGTTCTAAAACATTTTCCACTAAAAAAGAAATCCTTTATAATATATCATATTTACTCGCATAATATGCACCCACAGGTATTTTACCCATCAAGATTATGAGATAATAAAATAGCATGTAGCCTCATAAATTTCATTTATCAATATTTCAGTTTGATTATTTAGAATAAAATTATCCCACCCCTCCTTTACAATATCTTTACTTTCAGCTGCAGCAAAATTGTGTGCATATGGTATTATATCTGACAAAGCAATATCTTGAACATTGTGATATAAAAGGGCTGATTTGTTTACACTGAAAATTTCTTATTCTTCATGGTAGTGTTTTGTTGAATAACAGTAAAAAGGTAGATGGAGAATTCAGAGTAAATGAAATACTTATTTTATTGCTCAAAAACAAAAAGTCCCAATTTAAAAATTATCCTCCCTTGGTACAATTCTTTATTATTTTCTTTATCAATTAATTTTATTTTACAGAAAAAGCTTTTTTTTTTTTTTTTTTTTTTTTTTGACTATTCAAATTAAATTAGTCTTACCAAAAGAAAAGTAAAATTTTAAGAAAATCAAACTTGAGTCCATAAGTTGCTATGTAGTATTGGGAATCCGAATAAAGGCAGTGATCAAAATTAAATTTAATCTTACAAAAAAAAAAAAAAAACAAATAACTGAAGAAAATCAAACTTGAACAAAAATAGCTAACGGTTAGCACAAAGTCTCATTTGAAAGCTAGTTCAATACTGAATCCGACAAGCCCATAAAGTGAGTTGCTGGGATCCAAATAAAGGCAGTGAGAAGAGGGGAAAACCTCAAAAAGTACTGGTACTATACATGCAATGAAAATGATTATTCATTGTATTAAAATAAATGTTATATTAATTTTATAGGAAGTCTGTATAAAAGAAGATGCCCTTCAAGAAAAATTAATAGTATTAAACTAATTTAAAAACCTCACATATTTTTCACATCCGTTGCAGTTAGAACTGTAGAAATGGTGAGAAAAGTGCACAAAATACTTGAGTAAATGTGGTACTTGCTGCATGACAACCCGGTGTATCGCATTGCATGAGATCTTTAGATTTAAGAAAGGGGATAAGAATCTAATTTTATTGTACATTCATTCAGTAAAAATTTACAATATTAATCTTATTAAATACCGTTTAATAAAATAAGCAATCATATTTAAAATGTAGGCAAACTAACAATTATGTAAATTACATTTTGCAAATTACAGTATTTTGATGCACACAATGGAGTTTTGTAATGAAAATATGCAATATTGACATTTGTCAAAATCATTTTTTTCTTTGAAGATTTAATTTCTAAACTGGTGGAATGAAAATGTCATTCTGGACACTTACAAAAAAATAATTAATGAAAGAACTTCTAGAAACAATACTCGATAATTAAAAATTTTCTTATAAATACTTTCTTACAAAAATGTCACATTTTCATCTGCTAAAACCTTCCAATAAGCCTTTGAATTAGATATATTAATCTTAACCTCTTTTTTTTTTTTTTTTTTTGGTTAATTTTAATGAGAAAATGGTATCGATAAAGATATCCCTACTACTTCCTTTTTTTCACCATGGAATAAACATACTGTCACAGTTACAGAATCTTTAAATTATAATGACATCTTTACATCCTCATCATTTGTTTAAAAGATGTTTAGTTTGTCCTTTTCAAATTTCAATTTATGATGTTCTTGAAGAAGCAGATGCAAAATAAAAATACACAGTCAGGTTTTAATGTGTGAGCTTTCATGTGAGAGTTTTACTCCATATACCACTAGGTAGTTTTTTGTTTTTGTTTTCGAAAACACACTACACATATGAAAGTCATACTGGTGCAAAAGTTACTTTTTAATAAAATTTTGACTTTTTCTGGATCCATATACTATATGGAATGAAAATATGAACTAATTTGCAACTTATCTCCTTTGTTCAATTACTGTTCCATGCTACTATAATCATTTACTATACAACCTATTGTTGCCACTTTTTGCATCTCAGAGTGAGGTCTTACAGTTACACTACCCTTTATCTCTTCATGTGTGTGCTGCTGTAACATTATTTCATAAGCTTTGCAATCTTGGATGTTGTTTAAAATAAATATTAATACAGTAGCTCCTTATTATGTCACTCTTTTCTTGTGTCTCCGGTCTCCTATCAAGACTAAGTACTTTCTATCAACTGCATATGTAAATGTAATTTTGTTGTTAATCTATTGAAAAAAATATATGTTTAACATGCATATAAATTAATGTTTTGAAGACAAAGTAAAATATTTACTGATAAGTTATAAATTAAGTTTTTCCATGATTACCTTATGCTTTTAATTTCTTTTTTGGTCTTATCTCATGACAAGGATGATATAATAAGGTGCTACTTATTTTAAATGGAATAATATTTTCACAAAATGATATTTCCTGTTTATTTATTTATTGCTTATAAAATGTTCAGAGATGAAAATTTAATATTCATAGTGTTAATGTCCATATAAGAGGTATGTAAATTTATTTATTATGCATTATTTATTTAAAAACTAAATTTTAAATTTTGTACTTAATATATACAAAATAAATGATAACCAAAGATATTATGGAATAGTTTTCTTTCTTGCATCAGACAACTCAAACACAACATTATTCATAGCGTAACATTACTTCAAACATTTTTAATCAAAGTACAATGCAAAGATCTAATATTATCTTCATAAAAAACATGGTTTATATGACCGATACAGTTCTTTTTGTCACAGAAATGATTGAAGAATGTTTCTGGATGAGTGAAATCATATGAACACAAACTTCTTGAATTAACTTGGGGGTGGTGGTGGAGGGGCTGTTAATAAGTTTGGAAGTGCCAATGATGACAAAGTGACATTTTGAGTTGACATGGTTGTTGATGCAGTAGAAGAAACTGAACTTGCTGGAGGGGGTGGTGGTGGTTGTGCAGCAAGTGTCTGAAGTGATGGTTGAATAGGTGGTGGAGGAGGTACACCCATGAATCCAGCCCATGGATACAAGGTTGCAGCTACAGCTGGAGGAGGAGGGGGAATTGGTGCTATACCAGGTGGTGGAGGTACAGGCATCGGACCAGCACCCACTACTGTAGGTGGCATAGCCCACGGTGCAGCTGAAAATAAATAAGACAAATTTATATATTAAGGCTGGCTTCAATTAATTTTACTTACAGAATATTCAGATTATCTACAGCTAATATGGATAGTTCAACCAAAAAACTTCATAATAGTTGTGAATTTTATTACATTACAAAAATTGATCAAAGTCTGTAGAAGAACTTGTAAGATAAATTTTGATTCAATGGTATTTTATATACAGGGTGCCCACTCTCAAGGATATCTAATGGCTAATTTCTAAAAAGTTAGTATACATATAGTTCCAATAACAAAAATGTTTTAAGTGAGGTAAAGAAGTATTTTAAAAGCAATTTGGGTCAATAAAAACATTTTTTGAAAAATTAAAAAAATTATAAACTTTTATATGGTCCCCCGGTCCTATAAGTTATATTTAGTAAACTTTTCCTATTACACTGACAATTGGGACAAAAAAGTCCCATTATTCCAAGATTAAAATTGACAGAATAATAGTTATTTAAAGTTGGAGCATATTTTTTGCTGCAAAATAGGAGTCATTCACAAATTTAATAGAAATATAAATTCGTCAGATAAAAGAATGGTTGAGAGTAAAATTAACATTGCAATATAAATTTGAAATCTTTCTGACATATAATGCAAAATACACAATTTGTACTAAACATATAAGAGGGGGAAAAATAACAGAATTTTTGTTAAATAAAGTGATGAAAAGTAACAGCCTCAATTCTGTACAAAATGATACATATTTTTAAATGTTATTATATTACACTAGCCAGCAAAATTTGGGTTATGCCATGTTTTTTAGCTTTTGTTAAATTGATTCTCATGTATTCTGTAGCGCTGAATCCGAAATTGACCGATCATTTTTTATGATCACATAAAGAGTGTTTGCAAATCGTAAATTTTAAAGCTTAAAAAAGCAAAAAAATAGCGAAAATTTGATACTATAAAATAGATGTGATTGTTGTGCTTTTAACAATTGATAGTTGATTTTTATGTATTTTTGACCCCTAAATCCAAAAATGACCTTCATTTTTAACCCATTAACCGCTGGTGTCACGGTCACGCAACAGCCAAAATAAATGCGTATAAAAAAATTAGCTATCAAATGAGTTTTATATTAATAGTAATTTTTGAGTAGGGTATATTATGGTTACTAATTCAATAGAAAAATATTTTCTTTCAACATTTTTTCTCTATTTAATAACAAGTTCGAAACTTAAAGCATTTTTAAACGAAAACTTTCATGTTGTCTTTTTCGCAGAAGAAATATAGTTAGACAAACGTAAGCTTTACAGTAAATCTACTTTTAGATAAGGCCAAAGTACATCAGAACATTCAAAGAATCATTTGCTTTTGTTTTACTGGGGGAGGAAGAGACAATAGGTGTTGTGTTTACGCATCGTCAGCGGGAAAGGGGTAGTTCCAGTACTCACTCGTATCGTTCGACTCTGTGGATTTTTTTTCTTATTCTGTGCTCATAGAAATGCTTCAAATAGATATCTTACGTTCTTGGAAGGTCTTCAAAGAATTTTTAATAAAGATTCATATAATTATGATAGTGACGAAACAAATATTATCGTTATTTCATCAGAAATAGCAGAAATTATTGATGAAGAAGGAAATGATAATATATGAAAAAGTGATAATGATATTTTACCTTTCGATACTGCTGGCGAAATTGAAGTGTGCGTGAAAAAGAAGTTTGTACCCTCTAAAAGTAGTGCAAGTCACACATACAAATAAAAAAAACTGGAGATTTGAAGAGGATAAAGGTAGAAAAATTGATTATGACTCAGCCAAAAAATTAAGAAAAAATAAAACCTTGACCAATGTGAGAATGTATAAAGTTTATGTTCGAAAATAAAAACTCTCACTTAGATTTCATACATGAAGTTGCATTGTACCTTTTGCAAACACCCTTTGAAAGTAAAGAGTTAACCATAAACAAATCAGTCAAAAGAAGGCATAGTAAGTTCTCCATGCAAAAGCCATTACAGACAGAACACGGAAATTTAACCCTTTCCGGGGCAAAGCAATTAAATTTCTAAAATGTTGAAATGAATGAATGACACCAGTATTTACGAACAATTACATAATAAAGGACAATTACTTTACCACAATTCTAGTGGCATTTGGGAAGTAAAATTAATTGGTTTCATAAACATACTACCGCCTCTGAAAGGGTTAGTTGTCAAGTCTGATGACAGCAGAAGACTGCATTGTAAACAATGCCATAACCAGAATGTTCATCACTTCAGTACATTTGTGATGTTGATTTACATCATAAGTATAGCGAATATTTTGATACTTGAAACTGTTTTCTGGATAGATCAGTAATTTAGAATAAAAAAATTAATTAAATTTGAATAATAAATTAATTACATTAAAGTGATTGCTTGCTGTCTAAATTATAACAACGGTAAAAAAAAAAATTCTTACATTGCCCAAATATGCAAGAAAACCCTGCTGATGCTCAATTAAGCTCAATAAACATCAGTACTCTTTTTCTGCTGACGTTGCGTGAACGCAACACTCCATTTTTAGTAAGCTAACACAAATTTTGTTATTTCCACTATTAATTAATATTATATATGTTCAAATGAATAACCAATATCATTTGTATAAAAAAATTTTAACCCCTTATAGTTTGGGTGGTTAATGGGTCAACACATCAGGATTTTTTGCAAATAGTAAATTTCAAAGTTAAAATTGAATCCCTCCCCCCTCCTCATCGGACCCCTGAGTTATTTAGCTGTAAGAATTCTAGTATAAGCCAAAAAATTGAATAAATTATTTAATTAATTAAAAAAAGTTTTATAGTATCAGATTTTCGCTTTATTTTAACTTCGACATTTACGATTTGCAAAAAATTCTAGCGTGATGGTTGAAAATGAAGGTCATTTTCAGATTCAGTGCTAAAAAGTACATAAAAATCAATTATCAAAAGTTAAAAAACACAGCCATCTCTTTTATTTTATAGTATCAGATTTTTGTTATTTTTTAACTTTGAAATTTACAATTTGCAAAAAATCCTGACATGATGGTTAAAAATTAAGGTAATTTTCGGATTCAGTGCTAAAAAATACATAAAAGTTAAAAAACACAACCATTACAGTGTTATCTAATCTAATCTAACTAGCCACCCTTGATGACCAGTTTGGTCTTCCTTAAATGTAATGCTAAGCATTGTATCATGTTATTTTTATTCATAATTTTATTTACTTGTTCAATCCTTTGCCAAATCGGAAGATTGTGATAGAAAAACCAAGAACTCGATATATTTATGTTTGCTGGACGCAGGGGATAAACCACCAAACATTGTTCCTGTCGCATTTTTTCGTATTTTATTAATTTGATTTAAAATATAATCCTTTCACTCATTTTATTTAAAATACACAGCTTTAATTTAAAACTGAAGCATTTAAAATTCATAGCTTTTACTTATTCTTTAATAAAAGGAAAGAAAAGAAAAATAATAAATGATACCATAAACCATGACATTTAGTTTAAACATGAAAGCATTGTTTTAATTTATCACACGAGAAATAAAAAATGCTATTTGTTATATTTTTACATGGTTAACATAAAAGTACCGAGAATTATTTGCGATCATGGCAACTTTTATGTTAGTTTTATTCGAAAAAATAATTTTGATTGAAAATGGCTGCTCGTATGAAAAGTGTAATTGTTTATGATAGTCACACGACTTAAACTATTATAACATAGATGAAATGATGGCGATGGAACAATATTTGGCGATTAATCATCTGCACCAAAATGGCCACCTGGCATATAGAAAGCAAAGTGGTCAGCCCGGAACTGTTGATGACAGTCACATGACTTAGGCTATTATCTAATCTAAAACTTTTTCTTAAATTTCTTGGTGCCTATCTATCCGAATTTTTTTGTGTTAGCCTGTAAAATAAGTATAAATGGTAACCACCGAAAATCATAATAATATTAGATTGTCATCGGATTTATATCAGTATGTAAAGTTTAACCTTGATCGGATATTTGAAAGTGAGTTATAGCTCGAGTAAAAATTTTGAATTGGAAAAACCTACATACGATCGTTGCAAGTTAAATAAAAACTTATAAAAATAACATAATTTTTGTTAAAAGAAATCATGAAAAGTAACAGCCTCAAGTCCTTACAAAATAAAAGATATGTTGAAATACAATTATTTTAGGCAATCTGAAATTTAAGAAAAGTTAACTCAATCGAAATACTTGTATGATGTCTTTCAAAGCGCAGATACATGTGAACTGAGTTCTTCTAAATACTTTAAGCACTTAGTATAAGACCCCTCAAAACATGGCCAAACTCATCTGTGTTCAGATACAGAAAAGCGGCATAAGTCACGCATTTCAAAGTTTCATAACTCCATTAATTTTAGTGTTAGATGAACGGGAACTTTTTTTTGTGTTACTTGTAGAAAGTAATAGGAACAGTAATAAAAGTAATAGAAGAATTTTACTAAATATAACTTATAAGAGCGGTGGACTGTATGAAAAATTAAATTTCGTAATTTTTTAAGAAATGTTTTTATTGACCCAAATCACTTTTTAAATACTTCTTTACCTCATTTAAAACATTTTGTATTTGGAACTATATGTCTATGACTAACGGTTTAGGAATTAGTCATTGGACATTGTTGAAAGTGGACACACATATATATATATATATATTGTCTCATTCTACTTCTAGGTTAGTTACAGTTATGATGAGTTAACATGTCCACTGCATGAAACACCCCTTTGTTTTAAGCGTTCCTGCCCATCAGCTGTCAAGCTGCCATTTTTTATTATATCAACCAAACAGGGGCGGCGCCAGAACTTGCCCGACAGGGGGGGCGAATTCATAATGTATATTAGAGGTCTCCACGAGCCCGGGCCTGTCCCGAACAGTGTTAAATTCAGACACTTTTCTCCGGGGAGGGGGAACATTATAGCGTTCTGGGAGGGGGGGAGGAATTACACTTTTTGACCATTAAAAACACAAAATCTCAAATCTTCCAGGCAGGACTCATTGCTCTGAGGGGGAGTCCCCCCTCCTCCGGGCCACTCCCTGAATTCAACACTGGTCCCGAAGCCCGAGATCGGTAAAAGTTTATTTCATTAAACTCGGCCGGGCTTAATTTTATTTGAAAACTCGGTACGGGCTCGGGCTAAATTTTAGCTTTTGAAAAGTTGGTCCGGGGCTGAACTTCATTCTTCCCGGCACACATCCGGGTCTTAAATTTTTTCTGTAGATTCGGGACGGAATGGACTGGATTCACTGGACTTCAGAATTTTTTTCCGCACGGTAATGTTGTGATAACTTTTCTCCTTTATTAGTGGAGTAAATGAACAATAAAACATTTCTTTTTTTCTGTTTTTTAACCCCTTACTGCATGATTTTTTTCCTGCAGGCAAAAAAAATTTAAAGTTTGCTAAATATTAATGTAACACGATCAAAATCATTCAAAATTCGAAAATTTCAAATCCACCTTAATTTAAGGCCGATTTAAGTTTGTGCCATATATGTCACACCATGCATTAGCGACTACTTTTCCATAGTAGGGAAATTTGCATTAAAACTTGCATGCAACTCTTAAAAATTCAAAATATATAGAGTAAGAACTTATGAAATCTATTTGTGTATGTGTGTTTCAGTCTACAGTAATTGATACGTATATCGTTTATTCAAAAATGAAGTTACAGAAATTGATACACGTATCGTTTATTGAAAAGCTACATTCAACAGTACCTGATACATGTATGGTTTAAAACTACAGGCTACAGTAACTGACACATATTTTTGGCTGAGAACTACAGTCTGCAGTAACTGACACACCTTTGTTGGAATCTACAGTCACTCAATGACCCAGGGCCGAAACTAGCCTTTTTTGCACCCGGGGCAAGCATGGATTTTGGCACCGCCCCACCCCCCTCCTCCGCAAAGTATATTTAATAAGATAATTTCACTAATTTTCTAATAGCAGACTTATTTTAAAATTTAAAATATGTAATACTGAACTACGTAATCTGCTTGGTAAAATATTGATTCATTAAAATCTTGAAAACGGAATCGGCAAGAATCGAAAACAAATTCCGCTTTATGCAGGATCCTTATGCATATCATCTTTAGATTCTTCTATGCTCTGGCATACCCCAGACAGGATTATTTTAACAAAACCGTGCTAAACATTGATGTGAGAAAAATCGACAAACCTAACCTTCATTTGGCACCACTTCGTTCTGGCACACAGGGCACACAACCCCTCTGCCCCTTCTTAGTTTTGGCCCTGGACCCTACGCTCAGTGTGAAACTTGGCAAAGCAATGTCGGTCATTGTTCAGACAAAGTGACACTTCGAATTTTTGATAGTGAATAAACAAACACACATTTCAACCACTATGGAAAAATACAACCTTTCAATGCATGGTGTGACATATATGGCACGTACCGATTTTTACGTACTGCATACCCTAGCATTTCTACAATGTGTTACCATCATGATATATTATTCACAAGATACTTAAAAACGCAGCTGTATTTATTTCAGTCCAGTCTTCTTTTTTCCACATGAAAACAACAAAAATATTCACTATCGAGCAACACAAAGTAACAACTATAAATTCTTACCGTTCGTCTCTTTTTTGATGCCAAAATCTGCTCGAAAGGAGGCAGCACCTGTTGGCATAACATACCTCATCGACTGACGTATTAAACAAAGAAGAATGGAAATTCTGCGATTTAAAACAACTGCAGAACTACAGTAAATTCAGTATGTGCCATATATGTCACAGTATGCAGGAAGGGGTTAAATAAGAGATGGAATACGTTGGTTAATCAAGAGAAAAACATAAAATTTTCACGTTTAGGCATATCCCGAAACACGCAGATCTCTAACACTCACAGTGCGATTTAAATTAGAGATGAATTGCAGCGGGACAAACGATTTTTATTCGAAATATAAATTTCAAAGCCTGTCAAAGACTATTGTAGATAAATAAAGACAAAAAAAAGCTCTTAAAAGTTATTTTTGAAGCACCTCACTAATCACATAATCTTTATAGGCGGACGAATCCATAAGAGAAAGTTTCCACGCTTTCGAGTATTACCCAAAACGAAAAACTCTGCTTCGTACTCTTCTTCATCTTCCACTCAGCAACGTCCCAATAAGAGGTCATTCAATATTACAGATTTTACTTGCACATACATGTCACATACACAGCAGTGTGTGAGCGATAAAGTATGGAACAATTCTCCGGTTATGAGTTGAACCACTGCAGACCACCCGCCCCTTAAGAAAATGCAAAGGTCTAGAAACAAGAATCCCACATCAGGTAAGGTGGTAACCAATTTTTTTCGAAACGCGGTTCGTGTTCAGGCCGGTTTGACCATATATTTTAATGTCGGACGTAACTGAAAAAAATCAACAGACAAATCTCTATTGAAAACGCATGAAGTGATCAAAAATTATTTTAATTAATAATTATTTAAATTTGTTAGTGAAAGTGTCATTGTGAAAACTAGCAGTTAAACGTTACACCTAACTAGGGTCTGTCCCGGGTAACAATTAAAATTTGCAATCCTGGAAATTTTATTTAAAACCAAGCTGCAACCCGAACCGAACCCAATCAAAAATATTCCGTCCAACCACAACCCGATCGAACCCAAAATAATTCCAAACCCAACTGGAAACCCAGAATCAGAGAAAATTGATCCAAAATATAATGCAATTATAGAAAAATAGTCTGTAATCATATCTCCAATATTAATGTTACCTTTTAACATTTTATGTACAAAAATAAACATGTAAGAAGTCATTCATATTCAAATACGTGTAGTTTTTCATCTGAAATAGATTCCTGCGCGGGTTGTGTTATACCGGACCCAAACATTCAACATAAAGTTAATCCGAAACCTACCAAAAAATTTCCATTGACCCAAAATCCGACCTGAATTCGACAACAAATTTTCTATTGGCCCTAAACCGAAACACTTCAACCCAAACACGACTCGACACAAAAAAGATATATAACGTAATACAGTTATGAAAAATAGTCTGCAATCATATATCTAATATGAATTCTATCTTTTATGTAGAAAATAAACATTTAAAGTGGTTTTTTAAGCGGATTTTTTTAAAAAGCTCCGTATTCCCTCTGTTTCTCAAATAAAGCATTAGCGTATACCCTAGATTATGAACGTTCATGATGTCAGCGTATACCCTCTGCCTATACCCTATACTCTCTGCTTTTTTTACGACTACAACACTGGCTAACTTGAACTTGGCTCGTAAGTAGTGTTGTCAGCAGGGTTGGCAGGTTTTTGGCACGTGTCAGTTTTTGACGGTTTAAACCGTCATGTCAAAAACCCCTTGTCGAAAACCTCGTCAAAAACCTGAAATACTACAGTGATCTGTAAAATTTCACATTAAATGTCACACATTAGATGTAATATTTAAAATTCACTATTACTGTAATTGTATAATTAGTATATAGTATTAGTAATAATTACAGGGTTGGCAGGTTTTTGACATGTGTCAGTTTATGTCGGGTTTAAACCGTACTTTAAACTGTCATGTCAAAAACCTCTTGTCAAAAACCTCAAATACTAAATTGATCTGTAAAAATTCAAATTAAATGTCACACATGACAACATTACATGTAATATTTTAAATTCACTCTTACTGTATATCAGTAATTAGTACATAGTAAAAAAGTATTATTGTTAAGTACAACTTTTTAACAGGATAAAATTTTTATTTAAATTTTTTTTGTAAAATTGTGTTTTTCTAAAAACTAGACATTAAGCTCACCTGAGCTGTACATTTTTTCTCTTACTTAAAATCGTTTTAATTTCTCTTATTTTTGAGAGCTTAAAGCATTAGCTAGCTTTTTTTACGGAGAAAAAAACTTAGAAAAGTGCAGTTTTTTTGTATATATAACAAAATAATGTGCATCAATGTTATTCTAGTCTAGGCAATAACCATTCCATTCAAAATTGAAATTGGATTATTAATTTTAAACATTTACAAAATAAGAGAAGTAATTTAAAAAAACGCTTAAAGTCAAAATCTTTTTTAAAACATGCTTTCTTTCAATATATAAAAATGTTTTCGATTTTAAAACTGAACAAAATTGGCTCGGTCATCTAAAAGAAAATTCCTTTAAGCCCATATTGAAAAAGTGCATAATAGAAGGAATCAAATCATGAAACCATACTATTGTTTGTCTTATACTTTGCATCCCAACCATCAGGGGCAAAGGTTGACTGCTGTATCAGTTGATTCAGCTCGCACTTGAGCTAGAGAGAATTTATGGATGCTTACCCATACTGATTGTGTATGAAGCTAAAGAATCCCCTTTCCCGTCTTCTTATTTCAGTTCTATAGGGAGGACTCCATTGCTTGGTGGAAAGGTATCATTAAATGCAACAGCTTTTTGAGCCTGCTTCAAAACTTGCTCATGTAGCAATGCTTTTCTATCAAGTCCTACTAGCAAAGCATCAATTAAGAGACAGACTATTTTCTAACGCTTCATACACTCTAAACTCAAAAATCTTTTAGATGTAAATAAATGTGCTGAACACGTGGTGTGCTGCAGCATGTTGCGGTGTAAAATTGATCTGCATTATTTAATTGTACAAAATTATTTTCTTCTGGTTGAAAAATCCAAAAAAAAAAAAATTATTTTATTGCAAATAATATATTTTTTAAATTATTAAATTTCAATAAAGGATCACATAAATCATTGACTTATTTAATGTTTACCTATTGTTAAAATGTTTTAGTGTGTTACATGTATTTGGCAGTTTTCGAAGGTTTAAACCAGTTTATGACAGTTTTCGACGGTTTAAACCAGTTTATGACAGTTTAAACCAGTTTTTGACGCTTGTCATGTCAAAAACCCAACCCTGGTTGTCAGGTCTAGTATTGCAAAAAAACGGGACAGAGAGAGTAAATTTACATATTTTGTAGAAATTTGTAGTCGGGCTGGGTCGGATTAGAGCCGAGATTTTAACTGTTTGCCGAGCCAGACTCGGGGCGAACTTTTAAAGTTATTAATTAAAATCTTTCAGTCTAATAATACAATCAAGTTTAAATTATCAAGTAAAGTCGGTATTCTGATTTACATGAATTTTTTAAATTCCTAAATACGAATTGTTAATTACAAACCTGCACGGTTCAAGTTATGCCCAACCCGAAATCGACAAAAAATATTTTGTCGAACCTGCAGATTGATCCTAAGCATGAAATGAAAAAAAAAAAATCAATCCATAATTTAAAACAATTCAGGAAAATAGTCTGCAATCATATCTCTAAAATCAATTTTATATTTCGAAAAATGAATGCATATGAATATGTAAATGAATACTCATTCATATACAAGTATTTTTTTTATAATTTGAAACAATAATCTGAACTAGAGTCCTGCATCAGGTCGGTTTGGCGCTATATTTTCCCGTTGCGGATCGTGTTGACTTTAATTTGTTTGTTGCGGGTCGAGTTGGCTTTCATTGTTTCGGGTTCAGGTCGGTTTCGGGTTGGCTTTTTTACTCTTGTGGGTCGGGTTTGGGTTGACCCGCTTTTTTAAAAGAATATGGAAAATATCTTTTCCCGTTAAAAGCCTATATAAACCGCAAATCAAAGTTTCACAAAAGCAAAATGTGTGCCAGTCTGTTTTGTCTTTAGTCATCATTTCACAGCAGTCTTCGAAATAACAAACTTCATTATATTTTTATCGTATTTTAAAAATACAATACGCAGCAAAACGCTAAATGGTCCTTCCTGTATAATGTATCAAGTGAATAATTTAATTGTGGTGATACGCGATGCACTATGTTAGACAGGAAAATTTTCAAAATAACTGCTGATAAACTAAAGGCAGATGGCCACTTGTGTAAAACAAGGTGTATTAACTATATAAGAGGAACTTTTGAACACGCAACTAATTTTAAAGCATATTTAAAGATTAGATTTTTTGTTTTATACCATTTAGAGTCCTGCATCGGGTCGTGTCAGAGGTTTTACTATAGTTGAAAATTAAAGAATATAGATTTGTTCATTCTACTATGTAAAACATAAAAATGGTATTAGAGAATTAGAGGTCTGCTCGGGCCGGAATTTCCAGGCGCGCCCAGCCCCGTCCCGTGTAAAACTTAAAAATTCGGCCTTAGCCCGGCACGGCCCATTTATAATTTTATCGGCTTCGTCTAAATATTTACATCGGGCCGGTAGACCGGCTTACTTGCAGTTATCAGCCCGGCCTGGCAGAGCCGTTCAATTTTTTTGCCGGCCCAGCCCGTTGAAAAAACTGTCCTAATAAAGCGGCCTGGACAGTTTGAAATTTTGCCGCAGCCCATGGACCAGAACGGTGCAGACTTCTATTAGAGATACAATTGCAGATTATTTTTCATAATGGTGTTAAAACATGATTTGCTTTTCTTACCTTGCGGGTTCGGGTTGATATACTTCGGGTTCGGGTTGGGTTGCGGGTTGCCTGAAATTATTTTTGCGGGTTCGGGTCGGGTTGCGGTTTGCCTAAAATTATTTTTGCGGGTTCGGGTCGGGTTGACTTAAAATGGAATTCGCGGGTTCGGGTTGGGTAGAACCCGACCCCCGCAGGACTCTAATCTGGACTTTTCTTTGGAAAAATTTGGCGAAATTGAATCGATTCCCAAGGAAAAAAAACTCTAATCTGGAATGACCCGAAAATGGAAACACTAATCAACACGATCCGCAGCAAAATTTTAAAGCCAATGGTCAACACGTTCGGGTTGAATCGGGTTATCTGACCCGATCAAGATTTTAGTTGTTATATATACATCTTCCCGCAGTTTACAATGAAGTTATCTATGTATATAATTATTTTCTTATTTACACCTTCCATTTCTCTTCTATATATTACAGATTAATATCCATATTATTGTTAATACGAGATTCTACTTCGACTGTATATTGAAATTAATGAACAAAGAAGGAATTTTTAGTTTTGATACTAAGTTAGCATGAATAGTTATACAAAACTCTTTTTTTATTTACTCATTCATTTATTAAAAAAATACTTACCCTACGCTTTTTAATAAGAAGATCGAAGTGAGCAGATGAATATTGAACAGGAGTGCGCATGAGTTATAGACAAAATGTATAAGTTTTTCGGTAACATCCGGCCGTTGTGACGACAGACTTTAACCAACATGTGGTTAAATTCTTAAATTTTTTGGTCGCAGACTAAGGAATAAAATTTAAATTTAGATTAAACTCTCCGTGGGTCAGGTTTTCTCGACATGACGCAACTCGGGTCATGTGCAGGAAAAATCAGGTTACCCGACCCGATGCAGGACTCTACACTCAATTCAAAACAATTTCCCCGACGACGATTAAATTTGACCCTGAAGGGGGGCAGGTATGCCCGACGGGGGGCGTATGCCCCCCTGGACCCCCCCTCTGGCGCCGCCCTTGCAACCAAAACAAAAGTACAATTTTCTATTTACTATATACATAATAATTTAATGTAAATAATTTTCTATAAACACTTTGCATTTCTTTGTAAAAAATAGAAAAAGCTTGAAAAAGGTCTTAAATTTCAGAACATCAAATTTCTGTACCCCTTAAGATTACAATAGAATGAGAAATACATACCTTGAGAAACAGCGGGAGGTGATACCCAAGTCGACGTAGGTAAAGAAACTTGAGGCTGAGTTGTTCCAGGAAGATTGGGTGGTGGAGGTGGAGGAGCAAGCATTCCCACAACTGGAGTTGTCACCTTAAAGAAAATAATATCAATATGTTAAAGACATATAAACTTGGCAGAACAAAAAGATATATTTAACAAAGAGAAATGAAAACCCCAAATAATTATATCACACCTGTAAGTACTAAAATTTAACTAGCATATGATCAAGAAATAAGTTTAATAAATTAAAATTTAAGAAAAAGGCTAGAATTAGAAAATGATGCTGTCTAGTTGAGACATTAAAGTAGTGACAGTTCTTGTTTTCTCTAAAGTAACATCTTTCCAGTATAAAACAGGACAAGTGCAAGTAGGACTCTCACCCTGAGTGTTCCATATTGTTATGTTATGGCATATTACCATAAAGCTATGTAAGTACTTAATTTCTTGACAAATATACAAAAAATTAAAATTCCCTACTTATACCCGATGCTTCTTGGACTTGGAATCATTGTATTATAGTAAAGCTGCAATTTATTTAATTACACTCTTTTAACTTAATTTGATTTTTGTATGTAAAGATGGAATTTTATAATAGATTTTTCACTCACTTTCTTATTCCTTGTTTTTAAGAATGATTAATTTTACTCAAAACCAGGAAGCTAAAGTTTGTGGAACTCGATTATAAAAGATTCCCCGTTTTTGTCAATATTGAATTTAAACAATGATGCAATAATATAATAACATATTATTATTCGATGTTAATTTCAACCTAGGGTTTAATCTAGGGAAAAGGAATTTTTAGCTTTTTGGCTAAATGCAGCCAATAACTTCTAGCCAAATAAAAACAGCTTTAGCCAAGGGAAAAAAAAGTTTTATTTATACAAAATTTCTATATACATGAGTATTATTTTTAGTTATGCAATTTACAAACAAATACATCACTTTGTAAGATTGACCCTTCGAGATTTGACTGTATACCACACAGCAAATGCTTTTTTAATGGAAATTCTTTTCAAAATTCTCCTTCCAAATTAATCCTCATTAACTTACTTAAATTCTTGATTGTCAGTTTGTTTCTCAAGTCAGTTTTTGTTATATTCATGAGACTGAATCCCCCTTCACAGTCTGCTGTAGACAACAAAAGTGATGCTACCAATTCGTACAAAGAAGTCACATTGGGAAACATGCCAGGAATGCCATTTTTATGAAAAAAAATATATAATAAGCTAGTTTCATTTCTTTGCATGTTGTAGCTAGAACCCGCATAAATTCAAGTCTGAAAAGTTTATACGACAGGCATCTGGCACATTGATTCGAAGCTAGTGCGCATCATATCCCATGCTTGTACAACCTGCGATTTTCATTTTCGCGATATGCTGGAATCGTATCTGATGCAAATGGCGTCACACTGTTTGAAGACTCTTGCATTGAGAGCATGATTTTTTTTTTTCATTTTTGTACAACGGCAGCAGGTTTATGAAATGCGGAACAACAAAATGGGAATGATATAGCATATTTTTCTTTGGCTGACGCCATTTGGCTAATTCACTAAATGCTTTGGGGGCAAAAAGCACTTCCAGTTAGCTTTTTGGCTATTTGGCTAGCTCTAGATTATACCCTACAACCTGATGCTCTCAGTCGTTAAATGATTGGCTTCATTCATGATACCTAGTTTTGCTGCCAAGTATTGTTAAATTTGGCAGATATAACTATGTAGTTTTAAGAATATGATGGTTGGAATAATGGTTACAGCAATGAAAGAAAGTTTGCAAGAAACCATGTCCAATAAAACTCAAAAAATAAATCTGTTTATAGTGGAATTTGACATTAGTCCTGATTATGGAAATTCATGAGTTTGTTATATAATAAATCAGCATCTTTATAAACATGTTGATTTATTATGTGAATTTTCCATAAATGATGTTTTTAACGCTGTAAGTTTTTACTGCATTAAGTTAGAAGCTCCAAGTTTTTACACAACAAATAATAACATATTATTTGATGTTAATTTCAACTTGATGCTCTCAGTTGTTACTGAGAAAATTGTCATGGATGACAAACTGACAACAAAGTGATCCTATAAGAGTTTAGTTTTTCTTTAGAGGTATGGATCCTTAAAAATAAGCTATAAATAGCTATTCAATTCCTGAAATAGCTATTCTACTTTATCAATTATGGGAAATGAAAAACTATGTTTCTTATTCTTAATATTTCACTCAATTGTAAAATCCAATTTCAATCAACTAATTTACCATTTAAGACAAGGCAGCAATGACTTGATACTGTAAAAATAAAATAAATGTGTAATTACAAATCAAATAGCTTTAAGGTATCAACTAGAAAAATGCAACCTTTTAAAGTAAATAAAATGTTTACAACTAAGAGATTTCCAAAGTTCTTCTAAAATAATCATGTACTAAGTTTAAATAATTGGCAACATAGTCCAATAAATTTTTGAATTATGCCACCTTTCCATTTAAACTACACACACACATATTAAAAGAAAAAAAGAATGTTTAATGATACTGAAAGTAGTTAGTAATGTTAATAGAACAGAATTATACTTAAAGCCGCAGACAACAGCTCCTAAAAGTATTCAAGCACTTTCAAATTTTACTGAAATAAGAGTGCTCTATATATTTATAAAATTTTATATTTCACAATGAAAAAAATTTAACACTATATGCATTATAATCTTAAAATTATACAAACTATTTTGAATACACGGTAAGACTAATTTAGAAAATCAACAATCAAAAATTATTAAGTGGATACCACAAAAAAAGTAATCAGACACTTTTAAAAAACTGCTAAAAATCAATAAATATTTTAATACTAACATGGTAATGCTAATAACCACCAACTAACAATGAATCCATAGATATGTTTCAAAGGTTGTGAAAGTGTGATATTTTAATATGGATAAAAAGAAAAAGCAGTAAACCTAGTTTTCAAGCGAATGTATAGGAAACAAAAACATTAATGATTAGATATTTAGACAATTACATTCAAACGCAGACTCATTAAAACAATTAACTAGTTTAGAACGAAACAAGAAAACAAAAATTGCACTTGTCTATTATGCAGTCTCAACCATTTTCTATTTATTTAAAAAAAAAAAAAAAAAAAAAAAAAAAAAAAAAACCCTGTCTCCTCAAAATAAAAATTCATAATTGTTTTGTCCCATTCACTTGACCTCACATCCGTTACAAGTTTATGATTTTTGGCCAGTAACAATGGCTGATGTATCCATGTATTCGAAAAATACAGAAGATTGTCAGAAGGCACATTGCAAAAAAAAAACTTAAAAATATTTGATTGACTTTTTCACTTTGTAAAAAGACTTGTGAATTTCTATAATATTTTTAACTTCTGATTTTTCTGGAATATCTTTCTAGAATGTTAGACATACAAACTTCTTGGTGGTAACTAACCCAATCAATCACTGTACTCTTGCTTAAATCCAACTCTCTTTCTTTTTTTTATTTATTTGATAGATTCATCTGATCAGCCATAAATAAACCTAATGATTTTGAAACCGTCAAACCAAGTATTTTTTTTTAACAGATATTCAGTTATCACAGTTTTTAATATTACATCACCATTGCTTATCTGTTTACAGATAGTCTCTCATACCATGCCCATGAATGCACTTTTTTACTTTCTTCTATCTTCAATAGAAGAAAGTATTGTAATCGAAATTTTTTTCGACTTCCGGTTTTCGACGGATTTACACGTTTTAGGGGCCAGATATCCCAAAAAACATGTTTATAAAAAATGTCTGTCTGTCCGTGTGTCTGTCGCCATTGTACCATCAAAAATGTATGAAGTTATGCATAGAATTGAACCAAATTTTTATTTTAAGTTTTTGGCTATGGCAAGCAGATCCTCCCTGAAGTTGGAAAAAATTCGCCGGTAGGGGGGGCACTGTAATAGCGATTTTGAATATGGTACCATCCAAAAGTGTATGAAGTTATGCATAGAACTGAACCAAATTTTTATTTTAAGTTTTTAGATATGGCAAGTAGGTCCTCTCTGAATTTGCAAAAATTTAGCCGGTAGGGGGCGCTGTAATAGCGATTTTTGTGCTATTTTGAATATTGTACCATCGAAAAGTGTATGAAGTTATGCATAGAATTGAGTCAAATTTGTGTTTGTTTTTGGTCATGGCACAAAGGTCCTACCTGAATTTGGAAAAATTCCGCCAGAAGGGGGCGCTATAATTGGATCTCTGTGCCATTTTCATTATTGTACCATCGAAAAGTGTATGAATTTATGCATAGAATTGAACCAAATTTTTTGTGTACGTTTCTGTCTATGGCAAACAAGTCCTCCCTGAATTTGAAAAAAATCTGCCAGAAGGGGGGAGGGGGGGCGCTGTAATAGCGATGTTTGTGCCATTTTCTTTATTGTACAATCGAAAAGTGTATAAAATTATGCATACAATTGAACCAAATTTTTTGTGCATGTTTTTGGCTTTGGCCAACAGGTCCTACTTGAATTTGGAAATATTGTGTGGTAAAGGGGCTGTGTGATAGCGATTTTTGTATACTTTAGTTCTATTGTCCATCGGCGGCTCGTGCAAAGGCGGAAACTCGCTTCCTGCTAAGCCAGCTATTCGCAAACATCTGATAACAACAGAATAAGGAAAAACTATTAATTTTAACAAATATCATGATATAGATTAACTCGTTTTTAGTTCGTTTAATTAACTGAAGCAGAAATTTAAGATGAAAATCAAAGTTGGTATAGTATTGAACTAATAATATTGATGTATTAACATGTGTAACTAGTTTTTGAAATATTAAGATGTATAAGATAGAAGAAAGTTTTGGGATTGGCACATCCAACTAGTTTTTATTGCAGAATCCAATAATCTCTAAAATAATTTATTGCATTAACACTATTCCCACCAGTGTCAAATGACACCTTTTTAAAGTTTTGATTTATATTTATTTTGCTGGTAGTTTTGAATGTAATAAGCATAAAAAAGTCTTCAAAGTATTAAAAATTATTTTTAATTGTTTCAATCTAAAAATTACAAATGAAAAACCATACATCGAAGTCTTTTAAAAGGTGTCATTTGATACTGGTAAAAATAGTGCTGAGCTCTATAAATGGAAGATCCCATATTCTTATTTTTGTTTTTCAAAACGCGAGAGAAAAAGAGAAATAGCAGTTAACTTGTATCCTACATTTAAAAAAAAATAAACTGGCTTATCGACAGAATAAATAAAAATTGAATAAGTATATTGCATGCTAACACTGCAGTGATGTCACTGTACTTGAAAAAACCTGGGTCCCCGGGACCCAGGATTTCCAAAAATCTGGGTCCCTTTTTTAAAAAAGCGGGTCCCCATCAATAATTCATATTTTAAAGGAATAAATGAAACTTGGTTATTTAGAAATTATAAAATAAATGCACTAATTATAGTTTTAATAATAATTAAATAATGAATTAAAACCAGTATTAATTTTATTCAAATAAGATATTTTTTAAAAATATTAAGAGAAATTTTCATTACTTTTTTAAAAGTAAAAATACAAGGTTTTATACCGTTTTAATTGTAACATTGTTACACAGACACAGTTTTAATTGTAAAATAATGCTTATTTGAGAGTAGAAGATACCAAATTCCACTAACAAGTATCACTAATGTTCGCATTTCTTTTAAAAAAGGGCAAGACAGGTTTATTGTAAAATATATTTTTGCTGGAAAAAAAATACTTATGTTAAGTAAAGGTGTACTTTTTGTTGAATGAATGGGTGCTTTCATTATACTTCCCACTGAATTATTTATCAGCATAGATCTGTGTTGGAATCCGACATTTTCCTTGGAAGGGAAATTTACATCTAAATCATTCATAAGCATCAAATCCTAAATGTTCCAAAGGCAGGAGACATTTCAATGCAGTAAGAAGGAGGGGGGGCGGGGGGTCACTAGTCCACCCCCTGAATACATTATCAAAGTACACTGAAATCATGCTGTATTTTTAAGAATCTCATAAAAAAAATTAAATCCCATTTTATGAATTTTCTACCTATAAGTTTAGCTTGCACCTCTTTTTTTGGTGGACTAAATTCACGTTTTTTCCTCTAACCTTTTGTCGAAATTTGCTATTTTTTCACGAGACTGTCATGAAAATCATGTTTTTTCCGCGATACTTTGACAAAATTCGGCTTTATTCCTCGATTTTTTGACGAAATACGCTATTTTGTCGCAGCCCTTTTACGAAAATCGCGTTTTTCCCGCGATATTCTGATGAAACTTGTGCTTTTTTCGCAATCCTTTGACGAAAATAGTTTTTTTTTGGCGATTCTTTGACGAAATATGCTATTTTTTGTGATCCTTTGACGAAAATCGGCTTTTTACCGTGATATTTTGAAGAAATTTGCGCTTTTTACGCGATCCTTTGGGAAAAATCGGCTTTTTTCCGCGATTTTTTCACGATCCTTTGACAAAAATCGGCTTTTTTCCGCGATTTTTTGACGAAATTCGCTATTTTTTCGCGATCTTTTAACGAAATACGCTATTTTGTCGCGGGCCTTTTTACGAAAATCGCGTTTTTTTTTTTTTCAATATTTTGATGAAATTTGCGCTCATTTCCGCGATATTTAGATGAAATTTGCGTTTATTTCCGCTATTTTTTGACGAAATTCGCTTTTTTTCCGTGATTCTTTGACGAAATTCGCTATTTTTTCGCGGCCCTTTTACGAAAATCGCGTTTTTGCGTGATATTTTGATGAGATTTGCGCTTTTTTCGCGATCCTTTGACGAAAATCGGCTTTTTTCCCCGCGATTTTTTGACGAAATTACGCGTCCCTCGGGACGCGTAAGAGCTACTTTTGTGCGTCCCATCTCCGATTTTTCGCGTAATTTACGCGCTATAGCGCGTCCGCGGCATCCCTGCACTGCATTTAAAATTAAATGTGACATCATACTTTTACATTATTAGTGTTAAATATTGTTGTTTGGCAACATTTTTTTTATGACAAAAAATAAAAAGATTTTTCTGTAATTTATTAAACCCAAATAATTTCTAGATATTCTGTTAAAAAATATATACAATATCATCAACATTTTCAGTTTCACACACAAAGAAAGACAAAAAAAAAACAACAGGAAAATAATTAACCCCATGAACTGGCTCGAGCCTTCATGAAAAAGTACACTTGGATCCATCCCAAATCTAATTAAACAAAATTGTCCTAAGTCCGAGCAGACCTCTAATCCAAATAAGTATAACTTATACCCACTTTTGTTTTATATATTTTTAGCATAAACATAAAAGAGCCTTTTATCATAAACATTAACTATTTTTTAAAACAATTTTTGGAACTTTTATGTTAGCGGGTACTAATCTTGCCAACAGAATTTTTTTTTCTTCAACAGCATCTTTTACTTTGTCATGTGCGTAACTTAAAGACAATACAATAATAAAATAATATGTTTTGGTTTATGGTATTACTTCTTTTAATGAAATAAGTGAAAAGTATGTATTCTAAATATATGTACAGTAAAACTTCTGAATAACACACTTCAGGAGTATGGAATTTGTTGTAATTTAAATGACAGTTATGTATCTTAAATTAAATGAATGAAATACGAATGATGATGATGACTGTAATAATATTTCATGATTGTTACAACATAACATTTTTTACAATGTAATAGATTTACATTAAAACTTTTTTTTAAGTTAAAATCTTAATTAATGTTAACACCCCATTAAATTTCTAAAACCATAAATATTTAATTTGATGATCTTCTCTGAATTAGTAATTAATCTTTAAATAATAATTTTTCTCTGTAAAACGTTTATTTTCTTTTAAATGAATCATTTTTATTTATTTTCCTGCAATCTACGACCTTTTTCTTTATTTTAAATTTATTTTTAAAACCCTTTATGGTCTGTAGTGATTATAGATTTTTTAAATGATTAAGAAATGGCCAGCATTTCTTAATATTTTTTATCTACAACCACTATCTTTTCTTCCAAGTACTTTTCTTAATGTTATTTTCAAAGTTTATAACTTGTTGCCAATATGACAATCATTGGCAAGCCTGATTGGCCAAAAGGTTTTTCCTGCCGAAACTCTGGAGACGATAATGTGACTTCTTGCTCATTCATTCCGAGTCAGGAAGCAAGATCTTCTGAGAGGAAGGAAGATCTCTCGTTACGCAGAGTCACTCAACGAGCCGTATGATTTCATCAGCCTATGGTCGACTCTGTATGATTATGCCTGATGAAAAATCTGACTTTGAGATCCTTGAGTACACATATCAATCTGTAGAGAATTTAGTTAATGATAATACTCCATTGAAACAACAAATGCTCCTGGTTGTCAAAGCTTTAAAGTACGGAATCTGCACACCGTACTAAGGAACATAAAATCACTGTTTGGGATCATCATCTTTGAGATTGTGACGCTGGAAGTACCCAGAATGAAAGATAGCTATATAACCTGTCTATTTAAAAAAAAAAAAAAATGTAAGATCGTTTTATATTTATTTAAGGTGGATAAAAAAATCCTGTATTGTTTTTCCTCTTTCAAGTGGTGTTTGTAATTACATGATGAAAGTAAAATATTAATGATGTGAATTATCACACTGCTAAGAAAGCGTAAACCAATTTAGTGAAAAATGTCCAAGCCGGGAATCAAACCCGGGTCCCTGGAATAGATCTCCAGTGCTCTACCACTAAACCACAAGGACAATGTCCAGCTTGGCATTTCTCACTTATATAAGTCGGTAAGGCTGCTACCGCAGCACAAGATGGAGAAGTCTTCATGAGCACAGATTCTAGCGGCGTAACATGAGACGCAAATAAACCCAGCATCGGTGAATTTACAATTTTTTAAATTAATTTTTCAACTACATTTCAGCAGTGAAATTACGCTTGAAATTATTGAATATTAATGATGTGAATTATCACACTGCTAAGAAAGCGTAAACCAACTTAGTGAAAAATGTCCAAGCCGGGAATCAAACCCGGGTCCCTGGAATAGATCTCCAGTGCTCTACCACTAAACCAGAAGGACAATGTCCAGCTTGGCATTTCTCACTTATATAAGTCGGTAAGGCTGCCACCGCAGCACAAGATGGAGAAGTCTTCATGAGCACACATTCTAGCGGCGTAACATGAGACGCAAATAAACCCAGCATCGGTGAATTTACAATTTTTTTAATTAATTTTTCAACTACATTTCAGCAGTGAAATTACGCTTGAAATTATTGAATATTAATGATGTGAATTATCACACTGCCAAGAAAGCGTAAACCAACTTAATTGTAAATTCACCGATGCTGGGTTTATTTGCGTCTCATGTTACGCCGCTAAAATGTGTGCTCATGAAGACTTCTCCATCTTGTGCTGCGGTAGCAGCCTTACCGACTTATATAAGTGAGAAATGCCAAGCTGGACATTGTCCTTGTGGTTTAGTGGTAGAGCACTGGAGATCTATTCCAGGGACCCGGGTTTGATTCCCGGCTTGGACATTTTTCACTAAGTTGGTTTACGCTTTCTTAGCAGTGTGATAATTCACATCATTAATATTCAATAATTTCAAGCGTAATTTCACTGCTGAAATGTAGTTGAAAAAATTAATTAAAAAAATTGTAAATTCACCGATGCTGGGTTTATTTGTGTCTCATGTTACGCCGCTAGAATGTGTGCTCATGAAGACTTCTCCATCTTGTGCTGCGGTAGCAGCCTTACCGACTTATATAAGTGAGAAATGCCAAGCTGGACATTGTCCTTGTGGTTTAGTGGTAGAGCACTGGAGATCTATTCCAGGGACCCGGGTTTGATTCCCGTCTTGGACATTTTTCACTAAGTTGGTTTACGCTTTCTTAGCAGTGTGATAATTCACATCATTAATATTCAATAATTTCAAGCGTAATTTCACTGCTGAAATGTAGTTGAAAAATTAATTTAAAAAATTGTAAATTCACCGATGCTGGGTTTATTTGCGTCTCATGTTACGTCGCTAGAATGTGTGCTCATGAAGACCTCTCCATCTTGTGCTGCGGTAGCAGCCTTACCGACTTATATAAGTGAGAAATGCCAAGCTGGACATTGTCCTTGTGGTTTAGTGGTAGAGCACTGGAGATCTATTCCAGGGACCCGGGTTTGATTCCCGGCTTGGACATTTTTCACTAAGTTGGTTTACGCTTTCTTAGCAGTGTGATAATTCACATCATTAATATTCAATAATTTCAAGCGTAATTTCACTGCTGAAATGTAGTTGAAAAATTAATTAAAAAAAGAAAGTAAAATAATTTATTCATTAATATCCCAAATAGGAAGTCGACTGCTTGTAAAAGTAATAGTTAAATAACTCAACTTGTGTTGTGGTTTGTCAGATAAATTTAATTGAAACAAAATAATTTTACCCTTATCACTTGATTTGCCCCAAAGGGAATTATAATTACAAATTAATGTAATTAATACCTTAATTTTAAGTAAGCTGCGTAATAGCTGTGTCTTTGTTAACTTTTATCTCTTTTGCTTTATTGTTACATTATTTATGTTTTTTTTTTTTAAATAGTTTGCAAATAAACAGTGTTATTTGTTTAATTTCTTTGTTTTAATTTGATAATACTTCCTTTGACTTTAGTAATAGGTTTTCCTTAGGTATGTTAATAGGGTCGGTATGTTTTATACATTGCTAAACTTATTATACCGACTAGCAGACTATTTAATGTCAGAATTCTTCTACATCTTCACAATGCGTTATTTTTATAATTTTATTCAAGAGCTTTGATTGTTTAACTATTCGTAATTCTAGCTATGCCCTTACGGTCACTGTCTGGTTAAGTAACTACCCAAGGGGGGCAAGTAAATGTGGAGGACACACCCTATCCTACTTAGATGTTTGGTGAGATTTGTCATTCTCTGGGGCCCGGTAACCCTCATTTTTGAGTGTGCCCCGATCTCGCCAGCACCTGGTTAACATAAAAGTATAAAAAAAAAAAAAAAAATTAAAAAATCACGTACTTGAGAAGTGAGAACAGTCTGCTGCATAGTTTGTGGCAGTGCTGCTTGCACAGGCTGTACACCAGCTTGGAATGTTGGTGTCCATGGTGGCATACCAAGTGGAGCAATAGTAGATGATGCTGGTGGAGGGGGCATATGGGACATCATATTTGGAGGTGGAACGAGTACTGAGCCTTGTATGACAGTAGTTGGAGGAAGAGCAGTACGGACTACTGTGGTTGTTTTATTCTGCATACTATTAATAAACATGGATTGTGTGCTCTGAAAAGATGAAAAAAGGAAAACTTATATTTTACGATAAAAACATTTGATACAAATAGAAATTTATTAGAAATTTTAAAAACTGAGAAAAATGACATGATATCACATCAATTACATTAAATTAAAAAAAAAAAAAAAAAGCACAAATATTCCATTTTTAGGGTTGTGTTCATCTGACGAAACCATATTCGTATCACTTCTTTGTCTGTATGCCACACAGTTCGTTCTCAGAAACTGTTTACGTTACAGAATTGAAATTTTACATACTTATAGGATAGCTGAATATCTCAAATCACACGACAAATGACAAATTTTGAAAAAGTTTTATTTTATTTTAATTAAATGAATTAATTTAATGACATCTGCAACCTTTGAGATTTAGATTTTAAAACAGAACCTTAATTTCACACTTTTTTTGTGCAGGCTTGGTAGCTCCGTGGTAGTGCATTTGCCTGCTAATCAAAAGATTCCTGTTCAAAGCTTGACGTCAATGTTTGAAATTTTTTCCCCAGTATAGATTTCATTATCTAATAGATTCAATTTTAAAGAATTTTTGTATTTTTTTTTTATCATTTTATGGGAAAAACTTAAATATTTTATCAATTTATTTTTTATTTTTTATTTTTTTATTTTTGAGAAATTGCGAAACTTTAATTTGACTACATTTCATTGTCTAATGGATTTAATTAAACAAATGTTTGTATTTTTTGGCCATAGGGTTTCTTTCCCTTTTAATAGCAAAAATTAAATCATGGAATTAAATATCCTTTTCAGATATACAAACATATGCTATTACTATTGTCTGAAAAGCAGTTCTTGAATATTTTTAATTTCATTTAAAAAAAATATTTTCTAACTGTAATAATTTTTAAATTAAATTTAATGGTGCTGACTGCTGCCATCTATGTTCTTATAGAAAAAGAATAAGGATTTAATAATTAGAAATTAATGATTTGGATGTATTAATTAAAGAATAAAGCGTTTTGAAAGGTATATTACCGTATTTTCGGGCATATGAGCCGCGGCACATACGACTTTAAAAGTATAAAATATCGTAAGTGTGGCGGGTACGATGATTTTTTTTTTCTTTACGGAACAACTTGCGTATTCGCCCGCCATCTTGTTTATTTGTTGGTCATTTATAACCACTTTATGCTTAATTTTTGAAAATTTAGAGATTAAATATAAACAACAAAAATAAATAAATAAATGAATCCAAATGAAGAAATTTAAAATCGGCAAGAATCGCAAAGAAACAAGATGGCGGACTCCGGGCGAATACGTAAGTTGTTCCAATTTTTTTCCAATAATAGCAATATTTTATGACACCTGTTTTTTTTTATTATTATTATTGTTGTTGCACCATTATTTCGCCTTTGATCAACTGTCACATGCTCTCAAGTAGATTCCAAAATATTAGAAATCGTCTCCGAAATCCAGATGTTTGTGTATAATCAGCTTTTGATGGATAATGTGTTACAATATGCAGAAAGAAACCGCGCATGATTTTGAGTCATTGCTGGAAAGAACTAGAATATGCGAGAACTCTCCAGTCTCCCAGAAGAAGGGAGAAGGGAGGAAGCTGACCTCAGGCTGAGCCTTGTTCCTATTGGCCAAATACAGTTGCACCTGCCTCTGATCACACAATTCTTAAACGTTTCATTTTTGTTCTTAGAAACTTAGAATCATTTTATTATACTATTAAGTATTCTCTTCTACGTCTGATCTGCAATTTACAAATTTTGATATTTTTTAAATAGTAAAAATGGCTCCAAAGAAGCTGAAAAGTTACACCGCTGCATTTAAGCTTTCAGTTATCCATAAGGCCGAGAGCATCGGTAATCGTGCTGCAGGGAGAGAATTTGGAGTGGATGAACGTTGTGTTCAACGATGGAGATGTGATAAATCTGTGCTGGAGAAAATGCCCAAAGCTCAGAGAGCACGAAGGAGTGGCGTTGTTGCCTGGCCAATTCTTGAAAGTAATTTAGCCAAGTGGGTGAAGGAACAACGCAGTAAAGATATTCCAATTTCAACAGTTCAGATTCGATTATATGCTAGAAGTTTGGCTGCTGATATGGGACTAGTTAATTTCAAAGGTGGTCTCAATTGGTGTTTCAGATTTATGTCGCGGAATGCTTTGTCCATGCGAGTTCGGACTACTGTTGGACAAGAATTGCCCCTAGATTGGAAAGAAAAGAAATCTGCTTTCTTAAAATATGTCAATGACATAATTAGTGAAAAAAAAAATTTCTATTGCACAAATTATCAATATGGATGAAGTTCCACTTACTTTTGACTGCCCACCCAGTAGAACAGTAAACACTACTGGGGAAAAAACCATAAATATAGTTACAACAGGTAATGAAAAGACATCTTTTACCTGTGTATTAGCTTGCGCCGCTAATGGAGAAAAATTAAAACCATTACTGATATTTAAGCGTAAAACTATACCAAAAGCAAAATTTCCTTCGGACATCGTAATTCGATGTAATGAAAAAGGCTGGATGTCCGAGGAAATAATGTTACAGTGGCTGGAGGAAGTTTGGCGAAAGAGAAAAAAATTCTTTTTTTCAAGCTAGCGGACTTCTTATGGATTCTATGCGAGCGCACTTAGTGGAATCTGTCAAAGTTGCTGCCAAAAAAGTTTCCGCCACGCTAGCGGTAATCCCAGGCGGATTAACTAAAATTCTGCAGCCCCTTGACTTGACTGTAAATAAATCATTTAAATCAAAAGTGAGAAAGCATTGGGAAACGTGGATGGTTGAGGGGCTGCATTCTTACACAAAATCAGGTAAGATGCGGAAAGCTACTTATGAAGACGTTGCGTCTTGGGTGTCGCTAGCGTGGAAAGACGTTAGCTCTCAAACTGTTATGGTGGGATTCAAAGCAGCCGAAATTTCACAAAATTCCACAACAAGTGCTGATGCCACATCTGATGACAGTGGTGATGAAAGTAATGAACTAATCACTGATCAAAACATTTTGGAATTATTTAATTCGGACAGTGAATATTCAGATTTTGAAGGATTCGAAGATATTTAAAAAAATTATGTTGATACAATCTTGTATTTGTAAATATATTTTTTGTATTTTTTAATTGTGGGAATAATAATTTTTCAAATTCTTCATTCTTTTCATATTTTTTGATAATTGGAAGTACTGTTTTATCACTAAACGTAATCCAGTATATTTTTTAGTAACTTTTATTAATATTTGCAAAAATTTGAAATGAATCTAAACTTTAATCTTTTAAAATTATATGCCTACTTATAGTCGATCAATGATAGAAAGTGTTATTAAATTAAAAAATCAACAATAATAAAAAATCAACATCCAAGGAAAAAAAGATTCTACAATTTTTACAGGTAAGTTTAATACTCCATTTTTATCTGTTAGTTATTTCTTCAGTGATGAAAAGCTGTTTTCAGCAGTAGTCTAAGGAGTTAACGTACAACTGTGTATTTTAAAAATGTTTTCATATAACTACATGCTTTATTACATCATATTTTTCAGTAATATTTCGTTTGTTTAAATTTTTTCGGCATTTGCATACATTAAATTTAACGTCTCCTTTCTCAAACGGAATACACCACCTCTCACATTTAAAGAGAGAAAAAAAAAACAGGAACGTCCGGTCATCTTAAATCCGGACTGCATAACTCTAGTTTTTTTTATTTTGTTTTCTGATTCTGTCGACAGATGGCAGCACCAAATAATTTTCTTATTTTTTGTTTATTATAGTTTATATTACCTCCTTTTGCTGATAGATGGCCATACCAGGCATTTTTCGAATTTCTTTTTTAGAGAGGTTTATTTTATTCATGATTTTATATGTTTATTGAACATTCAGTACACTGACATGTTTAAATAAATAAATAAATGTTTAAATAAAATCGTAATCATAAGAAATGTTCTGTTTATATTTAATTGTATAAGATTAAATTAAGTCTTATTTTGCTTTTGAATCATTTTATATGTTACTTATGATATTTCATGATTATTTATAATTTTTGCTTATAATTTTAAGTTGATATTGCAAGATATCTAATATCCGGAAAAGTTGTGTCCATAACGATTCCGAATTTTAAAAAACTGTACTATAATAATATTACAGTATTTCTTTATATTTAATTACTAGTTTATTTATTTATTTATTTATTTATTTTCCCTGCATTTAAGTGAAAATATTTATATATAAATTTGGAAAAACACGAATTCGTGCGGAGTCCACCATCTTTGTTCTTTGTTGGTCATTTATAATCACTTTATGCTTAATTTAACAACAAAAATAAACAAAAACAAAAATAAATAACAAAAAAAGTAAATAAATCCAAATAAAGAAATTTAAAATCAGCGATGATCAACAAAGAAACAAGATGGCAGACTCCGGGCGAATCCGCAAGTTTGAGTTCTTGGGTGCGGCGCTTCCAAGATTTTTTTTTTTTTTATAAACACATTTTCATCGGTGCGGCGCTTACGCTGGGTGCGGCGGGTATTCCCGAAAATACGGTATATTAAACCTCTATGCGAACTTCAATCACACTTATACACTTGTTATGATATAATTCTTATAAGATAATATAAATTTCTTATTTTTTTTACAGGTCAAAGTTTTATTATAAACTTCCTAAATAATATCTTAACGGTCATCTTAGTTAATTCTAATGATCTCAATTAAATATTTAAATCTAAATTTATTAGTTTCAATGATCCTTTTAACTTTATTCCTATTTTGAATAAATAAATAATTTAAAATCAAAATCAATAATAACAATCTTAATTGCTTTTTTGATTTAGTTTTAATGATCTTATTAAATTCTTTATTTTTCTCATTAATTTGATGCTTTAGTGGAAAATAAGACTTAAACCTGCAAAATATAATAACAATCCATTTACTATTTTTTAACTTTTTCACTGCCATCTTATTTTTGTGTCTTAAGTTTCTTTAAGGTATCCTTTTCTTTCAGAGAAAAAACAACTTTGGCTGCCATATTTTTTAATTTTATTCAATACATATGTTTGTATCAAAATCCTAAACTAAATTCCTTCCATCCTTGAGTGTTTAGCTATCGTTGCAAATCTAAGAAATAATACCATAAAAATATCACTTTCATGACCCTAACAGTCATCCCGTCAGCACAAAAAATCACCTTGTTAATTTGCTAGTTCTTGGCGATTTATGAATCTAGCAACATCCAGGCAGTGCTTTAGATTTGTGCAGCTCAAAACCTGTCAAAACTGTTGGCCAGGAAATCTGGTAAAGTAATTAGTTTTTAACTGCTGCTAATAGAGAAAAGGATGGTGAAAATGTAGGCAGCCGAGGTGAAGGTAGACTGGTTCTTCCAAGGGTTTTTTTTTTGTTTCATTTCCCAGTTTGTCCTCAGAGATCTTTGTAAATAATAATTTTAAGTAAATCAAAAGAAAGAAGGTCAAGAAATAAGATGTTTCCCCTAAAGTATTGCGGGGTGTATATAAGTGTTTTTGAATAAACAATGATTTCCTCCAGTATATCTTTTTATTATGAGGTTTTCTGAAAATTGTTCCGAGATCATTTTCCTATTTTGACAGAGTGTGTGTATTGAATTGTATTCAACTAAGTGAAATTTGTGATTCTAATAACTCCCATCCACACCTTTTTTTCCCTTTTGGATCCATTTTAAAATCAGCTGAATAATAATCGCTTACGATAGGTGAATTTTCTTCAGATTAAACAAAATCATACATTTACTTCCAGGGATGAGTATTTTTTTTTTCCTTTTGTAATTGTGGTTTATGCATCATGAAAGAATTAAAAATGCAATCTTATAAATTGCATTTACCTTTTAAACAGTTTAAAATATTATTAACTTGAATCTTTGGCTCATAAATATATATTAAAAGTTTAAATTGGAAAAATTAATTTTCTCAGACTAATTTTAAATTTATCTTATTAATAACAATTTATTAATAATTTTGGCTACTATATATATATATATATATATTTTTTTTTTTTTTTTTTTTTTTTTTGGGGGGGGGGGAGTTTGAACATGTGTGTGTATACATATACATAAATATATATATATATAAATGAACATAAATTTTCTGAATGCAACTCACACCTTTTCTATTAGAAGATAATGGACTGAGTTCAAAATTGGAAGCTGGAGATGCTACTGTTGAGCCACAGAGGCTTGTTTGATTCGTGGCAATATACTTTAATAAAAAACATTTATAATCATTTTGGAGATAAGACTTCATTCATAAGACTATATAGATAGCATATGACCTTCATGGAGTGAAGATGAACATTTTGATATCACAGCTTTTTTTTTTTTTTCTCCACCTATTCTCACTTTATCAGGGAATAAAGTGTTTTATACTGTCCATCATCAAAAACATTAACCTTGTTTTCTGTGAGCAGTTGGTAGAATTCCATTAATATCCTATTTATGATAACATTTAAAATAAGACAGATTTTACATGATGGACAGAAATATTTAAATAGCATAATGATACATTTTAACAAAAAGAAAGAAAAAATCAAGAGTTAAATATTTCTAAAAATGCATCTTTCTACTTTTAGTGCCAGAAAACACTAAAAATGTATGAAATTCAAAGTTATATTCATAATTCAGTAAGTTTCAATTATAAAAAATTGGGATTTTTTTTTTTTTAGTCTTTTTTAGACATAGGATAACATTTTTCTAAATATAAATTATAGAAAAGAGAAGCCATATAAAAAGTTGATTCATATTTTAATATGTATTCTGCTCCTTGTAAAGAAAATGCCATACCCAAAATCTGTACTTTATTTGCATGTTTTTTATAATTGGAAGTATGTTTTTATCATCAGTGGTTTCACAGATTAATCGTCATAACCTCTATTTTGAAACACTCGGTATATAAAAACATTTTAATATAGATCACAACATATGAATATGAAATAATACAGAGTATTTATCAAGAGGCACACAAGAATCTCCTAATGAATCATATACTTCTAAATGCCAAGTTTTGATGGAAAAAAATAAGGGACATTCTTCTTGCAACATTTTCTGGGTTAGCATATGCAATTAAAAGAAAAAAAAGGCTAGACAAAGTTATAAAAAGAGAGAGGAGTAAAAGGGATCATTTTTAGATGAATATGTAATATATTTTAATAAAAAAAAATATTTTATACAGATATTTCAGCATAAGAAATAATCTAAAAGAGTATTTTCTATAACATTAATCACTGAGCTCTCAAGCACTGGGATCACTGCTAACTGATCTACATTTTGCAAAAATTAATGTACTCTTGATTAAGTAATTATTGCAACAAAAAATATAGTATGTACTGTAACAACACATTTAAATTTCAATAAAAATCCTTTATAGATGTTTCAATCAAATGTATGGTTTTGTTTTGAAAATTTATAAATTTTTATCTGTATTTTTTAAATACTTAAAAAATCCTGCTTGAAAAAAGACAGAGTTAGCAGATATGTATACTGGATATTTAAAAAATAAAACTTGTTTCATTCTGTTATTAAAATCGTATATCTGATATAAAAATCCAACACTTACAGTAGCCTGCATAGAGGTAACCACAGATGGAGGTGGAGGAGCCATAATGGCTCGTGGAGGACCTGGAGGAGCTTGAAGAGCTGTCATAGTGGGTTGAGAAGTAGTTGTCCCAACACCAGACATTTTATTGGGAGGGGGAGGACCTTCTCCAAGCTCTGCCATCAATGACATATACTGAAAAAAAAAAACAATTAGTAGTAAAAAAAAAATCAGACTGCAAACAATGGCAAGTCATTGAATTAATTACGTTCAACTGAATCAAAACAAAAAAAAGTACAATAGATTCCATTTTTATGATACAATCAAATTATTTCAATGCTAACATAAACTGTGGCTTTGCACGCTGTTATGCAAAATTCCATAAAAATCACAATTTAAGATGTTTTCTGCTCATTCCAACATTTAAAATTTAGAATTTTTTTAGAAACCATTCTTAGAAAGAATTTGTACCTTTAAAGCAACACCATGCCAAATTTAAATTTTCTAATCCTTTCAGTGTCACAAATATTTTTTTTTCTCCAGTACCCTTTTAAATTTCGATTTTATTGTTCTGTGTGTGCATTTGCATCAAAAGCAGCAGCCATGTCAAATTTCAAGTTTCTATACTTAACAATTTTATAGAAAATGTATTTTAGAACGTCTTTCACACATATGAAAAAACTGTTCAGTGCAAGGATTTACATCATAAAAGTAACAGCCATTTCAAGTTTCTAGTCCCTTAAGTATCACAAAAATCATAATTTCATAATGATTTTTTGCTCCTGCACTACATTGGAGATGATGGCACTGACATAAAAAATCACCTATATTGGAACAGAGACTGTCACCATTAATATGCTACCATTACTTTTGAAATCGGTTCAGTAGATCCAGAAATTACCCCACTACAAACAAATATTACTTCTTTATAACATTAATATAGATAGATTTAGAAATGATTTCATGTTACATTCCTAATTTTTCTTCTTCAATTTGTTTATTTATTAACATTTTATTATTACAAATAGACCCATGCGAGGCTTTCCTACTGCAATCGTTATTTTCTAATACATTTTTCAATAATTTATAATTAACTGAATTTTTTTTTTTTTTTTAAATCAAACAACCTGTTTTAACGAAATATGAGTGCATTATGTCAAAAACCTGTTCAAAAAACTTTCGTATAATACCCCATATTCATCATTGTACATTTTGTCTGTGCATAGAAAAGATAATGTTGACATCAGAAATAATATGCATGGTGATATTTAACATAAAAATATAATAAAAATCCAGTATGCAATGTCAGATGTGGGCAAAAAATCCTATCCAAGGATATCTCATTTATCATTGTAACGCTGCATATTAATTGACAAAAAGGGATGTTGACAACAGAAATAATATGTAAAATTGACAATGAATAATTGCAAAATTTTCAAAACTACAATAGAAAGTCACAATTCAATGATAGTCACAATAAATACAGGAAGACTAATATGTATACAGACTTATTTAAATAAAGCTAAGTGTGCTATATAAAAGAATATTTTCATGAAAGAAATTAGTTTTAATACCACAGTCAAATGTTTCAGAAACGGAAGAACTAAAAATTATTCTGGAAACTTCGTGAACATGAATTTAAGAATGGAAATTGAATGAATAAACAAATATTTTCAGTGCAACTGGCACTTTTCTGTTACAGTTAATGTAGTGTTATCATGTCCATTGTCATAAAAAGCGGGACAATGGCTTTTAAATTGGGACGTAAAAAGAGTGTAAACCCTATGGAAACAGTATCTGTTTATAATGGAAAATATTTATGTTCCTTGCAGAAAATTGTCTAAAACGGAATCTTTTTCTGATCATTTGAAATTCTGTATTAGAGCATTTCAGTATATTAAATAAATGTTATACAGTAAAATCTGTAAAATCCAAAACCTTGGGAATGAAACAAACTCTGCTTTGGAGAGGTTTTCGGAGACTGTGAAATTGTTACATTTTCGACAGGATTCAGTTATAAATACATAGCATTCTCACACGTTTTGCTAAACAAAATACTATAAAAACAGAATAGCTAGACACCGGAAAAACATACCATTTTAACAGGTAGATTTGTATGGTATTCCTTTCAGCAAAATCTTAAAAAACATTTAATTATAAACATATTTTATTTTCACAGGTTTTACTGTTTTAAGTTCTACTCAATGCAGATTAAAAAATAAAATGGAACTAAAAATAATTTATGCATCATGCAAATTCGGGACATTTGGCATTCAGTGCAGGGGTTTTGTTGGACAGGTCTTGGAGTGCATGAAATTCGGGCATCCTATGTGAATTGGGACACATGACAACACTAGTTACAGTGAAATAGGCTGTGTTCAAACCAGAACCTTTTGCTTGAAAATTGGAATCACTATTGCTGAGCCATAGAGGCTTGTTGACATCATGGCAACATACTTTTAATGGAACCATTTATATGAATTTAGAGGTATCTGGTTATTTCAAGAAATATAGGCTATATAACTACAGTTTATGACACCCAGGGAACGAAGCCATCAACTTGCTCAGCTTTTATCAGGAAATAAGGAATCTTAAATTGTTCACCTTCAAAAGCATTCTTCTAAGTTATGAAACTTGTGTTTGTACTTTTGGGTTACAGCGGAATGCTGAATCGCCAAGTGACCAAAATTTATCGCCAAATTATAAAGCATATGTAACATTATAATGATGTATATAAGAGTTTATGATGCATATGGCATAGTTATGGTCATATTTCATATATGAGATGTGCATATCGATATATAATGATAAATAATATGATGTACATATGGCAGATAAGACTTAAATAATATTAATATAATGATGTATATGGAACATATATGAGCAATTGCAGCATATATAAGCTTTGTGATAATCTAACTATAATCTTGGCATGATCGTAATTGTGGGAGCCACTATAACTCAAAGGTATCCATGTGTGTTCTAGAAATGAATTTAACTTGTCTTATTAACTGTGAGGTATGAAAAAATTGAGTTACAATTCATACACAAATTAAACTATATAACAAACCACATATGGAAGACTCAATTTTCTTTCAATATAGCTTGAATGTTACTATAATGAATGAGCACTCCCCAATAATAATTCTATTTTCCGTTCATTTACTTCATCATTAGCCCATTCAAACTTTTATAATGAAAGAGTGAATAAAATAAAAATAAGTATAAAAGTAAAAATAGCTAAATCATGTTATTCCAAAAATATTACAATATAATATGTTAATTTGGCATATGCTAATTTTGGTCCTAATTATGGAAAATTCACCACTTTGATTTACGCTTGGTAGAAAGCATGAAATGAAATTATTAAAAAAATTATAATTTTTTCTAGATTTCTTTTTTAATATATAACAGGAAAGAAGAAAAATATTATTTAAACTATGTATTCAGGATCACTAAATTGTTTTTACAATGTATAATCATAATTTAATTAATATTGAAATATTAATTGATTAAAGCATATTTTTAAAATAATATTATAATCTTTTAAAAAAATATTTTCTACTTTATGTTTTAACTATTTCCATGTTACAGTTTCACAGCCAGTTGGAATATTTTGGCAAGTGTGAGTTGGCACATAATGAACTCCATTGTTTTTGTAACTTGCAAATAGTTGTAACAATAAAGAATAATTGACAATTTGTCAGCTGTAACCGTCTAACCAAAAATGCCTTAAAATTGATTTATAATTATGTTCTAAATATATTAAAATGATGTATTGTCATTAGAACCATGCCTGTACACTAGAGTGGTCACAAGAAATCAATTTTTGAATTTTTTCCGGGGGACCCCCCAAAAAGTTGCCAATAGACTAGAAAATGAGAATGGCAAAGTTTTAGCTCATTTGGATAATATTAACCCGTGCCTCATTGAGGTTAAAGTTTGAAAAAAACGTGATTTTTTGAAAAAAAAATGCTATTTTTCCTTCATAAAATAAATATAATTAAACCTAGAAACATAATTCAGGTCTCATTTTATATAAAAAAGCTTCGTTTTGAAGAACCACACACCATTTTATTTCTATAAATGTATAAATTTAGACATATGCGCATTTTTCAGGACCAGACTTCATCCAAATCCTAAAAATTGATTTTTATGAAAATGTGAAAAAAACATTGTAACATTCCATTTCATCTGCTTTCCCCCTTTTGTTTTTCATTTTGTACATGATAAAGTACTAATTTAAAAAAAAAATTCCAAAGAAAATGAAAAAAAAAAATCGAATTTTAAACTGAAAAAATTTTAAAAAAAGGGGGGGAGGGGGTGTGCAAAGAAAGTATAAAAATTAGAACAAATATGCTCAAATGCATTTTATTATTAAAGTTGTGTTACAAGAAAGGAAGCATAATAAAGAAAATTAATTATTATCCCTTACAATTGTCACATTAACCCTTTCCAGTACAGAAAAGTTCTTTTCGTAAAATAATGAAATGATTGACTACACCTAAATTTACAAACAAGTAAGTTTGGAATTAAAATTAGGTAGTCTCGACATGGGACCACTGCGCCAGAAAGGATTAAGGTGGTAAATGGCTTAGATAAGGTGGCTTTTGAAGAATCTGGAAAAGTTTTTCTACATTCACATACAACTTTTAGCATATACTGTTTTTATTTTTCATTTTTTGTTAAACAGGAATTGAAATCTCTGGTTAATTTTCTTCCCCTTTCAGCTGTGTCATTGACAACTTTAAAACCATTCACTGATTTCTTGCTTTCAAATAAGGTTTATTTTCACACCATAGATTGGGATCAGTATTTAAAAACTGCTTATTAATATAAAATCTCTTAAAAAATTTTTATAGTTCAAGATGAAACAAAAACATTGACTTCTTTGTTCAATAAATAATCCACTTCGTTGAAAACTTTTGTTGCTTTTAAATTCTTATCATCATCATCATTTCTTCTTCAAATGACATTAATTTTACAGCCATGCTTATGTTGACTTTTTTTTTTTTCAAAGTATCATCTAAAAATGAAAATGCAACTTGATCCGAGTTAAGATACCAAAGATGGTTTACCATTTTAATGACTGCTTTGTCTGCAACCTATTTATCAATTTTTCTGCAGTGAACAAGTGATTTTGCAGGTCTTGGATTGGGGTCCAAAGTGGGAGTGGGAATATTGAAGCACGATTTTACATAAATATTGATTAGAAATAAGCAAAGGTCTTTAATACCTTCTTTTTCTAAATTCATTATTGAGAGATTATCTATGACAATATATTTTGAGAGAATAAATTGCTTGTGCATCTGACATGATTAAAAGCACCAGGTGCTCTGAAAAAAGTCTTTTGTAGGAAGGAGTCCTATAAAAATTAAACAAAGTTGGATAAACTCTTTATAATCATCCCTGAGCTGTTAATTTTTAAAAGGTCCTGTAAGAAAACTTGAAATTTCTTCTGAATTAACTATTTATATCTACTATTTCATCTTCAATAGCATTTTTATATTTACTCTGGTTTAATTTAATCCACCCAATCAGAATTGTTTTTTTAAATACCTGGCTCAGGAGCAGTGATTATTCCCACTTTAAAATCAAAACCGGCTTTTACGATAATTTCTAGATTAGGGTGGTGACATGGTAAATACAGAAGACTTTTGCTTTAACAATTGCTATAGAAGAATGCGGGTTCCTCTGAGGTGACCGTTGTTTACTGCAGTTGTATCAAAACATATTGCCTGGATTTTACCAACTTCCTCCACTCTTCAACTGCTGAAAATACAGCTTTCGCCTGAATTATTCCGATACTATTTTCAAGCTGTGGAACTCGTAGTAACTGTTCTTCATACCCACAACTAATTAAAACTTCTATCCTCTCTACATTTTCTTTATTCAAAAAATGGTGAAGCAGTTTTCCATCCCAGTGAATAACAGTTCTCTCTAAACCGGAATTTTTAAATCTGTTTTTGATGATCTCTGTTCTTTGTTTACGAAATAGTTATTTGGGGAGTCAATTGCACTTCTACTTAAAATTAAAGTCTGTGGTTAACTGGTGGATGTACTCTAAATCTAGCAGCTTCTCTGGCGTTCAGTTTCATTTTGCGAATATTATAAAATAAAATACATAAAACTTGACGATTACTTGGTAGCTTACTGTCGATGATTTGATGAGACAAGTGGCCAATTAAAAAAATCTTACATTTCTGCTATCATATCAAAAGGGGGGGGGGGGGCTTTACGGAATGTTTCGTCAATTCTAAAAACAGATAACGATAACAGGTAACAAACACAGCCTAGTAATAAAAAGAGAAATTCAGAGGTTCAACTGCAACACAAATCGAGAAGCTCTTTCTTACTAGACACAGAACTAGATAACTAATAATCAATTATAATTCGTGAAATATTTTTAAAGTTGAAAAAATTGTTCATTTAATTTTTTGCCTATTAATGAAAATAATGCAAAAAAAAAAATTATCAAAAGTAATAAAATTATTAATTTGTCAATTTTCACTCATGTTTCTGAAATGCAGAGTTTGAGGGTATGGTTCACGAGCTGACCTGAAAAATACTAATATTCATTAAATATAAGTTTTGATGAGAGTAAAAGTTTAAGGCAACAACTGTTTCTATGAAATAAAACAAGAATCAGGTTTCTAAGACAAATAGTTTTCACGTAAAGAAAGAAAAACGACAATTTTTTGCCAAAAACTGCGAATTTTCAAGACTTCAACCTCGATGAGGCACGGGTTAATGTTATTCATTTCAGTTGAAACTTTGCCAATCTCATTTTCTAACTAATTGGACACTTTTAGGAGGGTCCCCCCGAAGAAAACGTTAAATTTATTTTTTCCCATGTTACTTGTGACCACCCTACTGTACACATAATTTTCATAATTCTGGAATATCAAGATGTGAGTGAAAAATTGATTACAAAATTTTGAACTTTATGTACAAAAATGAAGTTAAATAAAAGAATGTAATAAGATAAAATCTACTTCAGTTATAACGATCAACATAAAATTTTACTAGAAAATATTAACATACCTCTTCATCAATTTTAGCTTTATCTGGAGCTCCCAATGCTCCAGCTGCATTTTTTTGCTCTCTACAATCTTTAGCAATATGTCCAGCAGATCCACAATTTGTGCAGATCACATTATTTGTGACATTAGGCTTATCAGGACACTGCCAACTTCTATGAGTAGTTGCACCACAATTTGTGCATCGAGGCCCATCGTTCTCCCGCAAAGTACCATTCAGTAGAGCTAGTTCTCGTAACTGCATCCTTCGCAAATCATTCTGCCCTTCTGGTACTTCAACTCCTTGTCTAATGATTTCTCTGATCTGAAACACACATTAAAAAAATGCACTTAATACAAAAGAAAGAAAATAATAAACGATAACAATGATTTTCACAATCGTTTAATTAAAAAAGTTACAAACAATTGACAAATAAACTATTACTGGATGCATAAACTGGTGTAGATGTGTGAAGGCTATTTTGTGACATAAATAAGCTAAAGGAGGATGTTGCATCAAACAACGAATTGTTAAGCAGAAAAAGAAAATAACATTTTGAAACCCTTATTTATAGCAAATGAAAGATAGTTCTAAAATGCTTTCTTGTAGATTAAATATTTTCAAGAGTGAAATTATTGTTATGGTGACTGTAGGTTACAAATAAGGCTTATATTTTATATCATGAATATTTCTTTTATATTAAATATATTATACATATTTCACTCATTAAATTAATTTTGTTTGCTTTAGAAGAACTTATTTCTATGGCTTTATTCCTAACTTATTTAGTGGATGAATAAATTTACATAAAATTAGCTTTTGACATTCGAAACAAAATTTACCCTAAATTACAAAGACTTAATAAAGATTATAGCGGACTTTTATGTTTAATTCTTTGCTTCCATCTCCCTAAAAGACCATTATCATCTTCACCTTTGTTCGTTTTCAAGGACAAAATAACATATAATAAAAAATAAATTAAAAATTACAGTTAACTGTGCTTTCATGTTATTAACCACCCAACTGTCCTTTTTTGTACCAATTGGACTACTGTTAACAGGGACGTTGCCCATTTTAAAATAGGCAAAATGCACACTCTCCTTTTTAAAAGCAGTGGTATGCATCTTCGATTATACCAGATGTGTTTTTCACATAGCACAGTAATTCTAAATCTATATGCCCAAGATTTTGTAAAAAATACAGAATTCCTTAGTTTCTTTAGGGAAAAGCAGGAAATTGTTCAATCATGTTATAATTTAATTTTTTATATCATCCAAAATTAATGTTACTTTATTTTCCTTTTCTTTATCATTACTAAACACAATGACACACTTTCCTTTGCTATATAATGTCCTTTACTATCGAATTAATGCCTTTTTTTATTTCAATAATGCCCCTTTTTAGTGACCAATACCCTATCCTTTTTCCTTCTAGAGTGAACACTACGCTAAAATTCAATTCAAAAGTGAAGAGAAACTCAATTTAACTGATAGCAATATTTTCCTCATTAATATACCACACTAGAATCCTACACCTGTATGTTGTGTGGGCTTTGTTAAATGGGAAAAAAATCAAAAACAAAATTTTATTTTTCAAAATTCAATAAAATCGTCAAATTTTACTTTTCAGTTAAATTTTCATGATGAATACATAATGGAATAAATGGAAAGTTTTATATATTGATTTGTAAAATCTCTTCTACTTTAATATGCTTGACAGTTAAATCAATGTATTTAAACAGGGCTTGAAATTCAATTTTTCCTAGGAGGGGAGTCTCCCTACCAACATTTATAAATGGAGGGGAGTTGAGCTATTTGGGAGGGAGAAAAAAAAATCTTTAACCCTTTGAGGGGCAAGCAATTATGTTTGCGAAATGTTGAATCCACACCGGAATTTAAAAAAAGAATTACTTTAAAAAGAGGTTAAAAGCAAATTTTTTACTTTTTTTCCACCAAAGTTTAAAAAGTAAAATTAATTAAAAGTTTCTGGTACGAATCTGCATTAAAATTAGGTGGGATATAATAGATACCACCAATATATTTAAAGAATTACATTAATACAGACATGACAAAATACCATTGAAACAATTTAAATCAACAACTCAGAATTATTATGCAAAATGTTTTTTATTTAAAAAAGGAAGAAAGTCAATCTCTTATACAGTTTATTTTTCAACTTTCAGCCAAATGTCACAGGATAAAACAGTGAATTTCGTCAGTCTGTCACAAAAAGTAACTGAAATTCAAGGATGATTCTAAGTAGGGAAAAAAAAAAATCTGAAATTCAGAGCAAATTCTCTGAAACGGATGAGAAGGTGTTGAGAAATCCTCTCCGGTGCTAATTCGTTTTGTAGCAGGTCGAGTAAACTGTTTTTGGTTCGTGTTGATGTCAGGCTGAGTGTAGATTCCTGCAAGTTGGGTTCGGACTAAACCCAATTTCCCAAAAGTTAGTTCCATATATTATTTCACATTAAAAACTATACCTATAATAATAAACATAGATATTTGTGTGCTGTTTTTTCTAAAGAGATTGTTGTGTTTTTTCCGCGATCCTTTGGCGAAATTTCTGTATATTCTGCAGCCCTTTGAAGAAATTTCCATATTTTCTGCAATCCTTTGACGAAAATAGTTTTTTTTTTTTCATGACACTTTGACGAAATTAGCTTTTTCTCATGATCTTTCGACAAAATTCACGTTCTTTCTGCGATCTTTTGAAGAAATTTGCGTTTTTTCGATCCTTTGATAAACTGTGTGTTTTTTTGCGATATTTTGATGAAATTTGCATATTTGTGTGATACTTTGATGAAATTTGTGTATTTGTGCGATACTTTGATGAAATTTCGTGAATTTTTTTCAGCGGCCATTTAACTAAAATTTGCGTTTTTCATAACCCTTTAACGAAATTAGCATTTTTTCTGCGATCCTTTGACGAAATTTGCATTTTTTTCCCGCGATCCTTTGCACAATTTGCGTTTTTTACTCGATCCTTTGTCGAAATAGGCGTTTTTTCGTGATCCTATGATGAATTTTGCATTTTCCCGCGATCGTTTGCCGAAATTCGCATTTTTTCCGATATCCTTTAACAAAATTTGCGTTTTATTCTTGATTCCTTTGCACAATTAGCGTTTTATTCGCGACCCTTTGGCTAAATTAGAGTTCTTCTAGAGGCGATTCTGTTCCGAATTTTCCGAAAATTTAAGGCATTCATTTCCAAAAATTAAAAAAATCGGTCACCCATCCGAAAATTCAGACAAAAAATATCGCAAATTTTGACAAATGGTCGCCGAGAAAAATAAATTTTGTCTATCGCTTGCAGAAAAATCACCAATTTCGTCAAAGCATCGCGGGAATAACACAAATTTCGTCAAAGAATCGCGGGAAAAGCGCAAATTTCGTCAAAGAATCGCGGGAAAAGCGCAAATTCCGTCAAAAGATCGCGAGAAACCACAAATTTCGTCAAATGATCGCGAGAAAACCGCAAATCTCGTCAAAAGATCGCGAGAAAGCCGCAAATTTCGTCAAAAAAACGCAAGAAGACTGCAAATTTCATCAAAAGTCGCGAGAAGACCGCAAATTTCGTCAAAAGAATGCAAGAAAACGGCAAATTTCGTCAAAAGATTGTGAAAAAAATGCGAATTTCGTAAAAGAGCAGCGGAGAAAGCGCATAATTAATGCCGGTCATGGATCTCTCTTCCCCCCCCCCCCTTTGCCGTAACTTTTCACAAAATTGCTGTGAATTTAAGAATTTTTTTTTTTTCATTCAGAATCACCCCTGAAATTTTCCGTGATCCTTTGCGACAAAATTGGCGATTTTTTCTGCGAACAATTGACAAAACTGATTTTTTCGGCGATCATTTGTCGAAATTCGAGATTTTTTTTGTTATATTTTTTATGCCTGAATTGATGCCAAATTTTTCATAATTTTCGGCACCGAATGTCTTAAATTTTCGGAAAATTTGGAACAGAATCTCCGCTGAACTCACCAATCGGTCACGGCAAATAATGCAAAACTTCTCAATTGATCTTGGGAAAAAAATAGCGAAATTTGTTTATCGGTGGCGAAAAAAATCGAGAATTTCAACAATCTTTCGCGGTAAAAAACTCTCAAAATCTGTCGCGTAAAAACATCACGAAATTTGCAAAGCATTTGCAGGAGTTGATCGTAGTTTCAAAATGCAAAATTTTCCTGAAAAGGGTAAAATTTTTTGGACGGGAGCCTCCCACCCACGGTATTCTTTTGGGTGGGATTTCAAAATTTTGGGCGCGAATCCTGCCATCCTACCGTGAAATTCAAGCCCTGTTAAAGAAAGTTACTTTTAATGTGAGCAAAAAATTTTATGCTAATGATTTTGGGCTTTTTAAAAAAATTTTTATTGACTACAGTTATTTGTTAAAATTACACATTTTCTATCTTTAAACTACACATTTGTACTCACAGAGGTTGGCAGCTTAGCAAATAATGTGATTAAAATGCAATATAAATCATAAATTCTTTGACCCTGGTTTGAAGAGTTTAGATATTGTGTTCTAATAATTTTTTTTTTTTTTTTTTTTTGGGGGGGGGGGGGGGGATTATTAAAATAGGTTGAATAAAATCTAATGAACACAATAAAAAAAGTTGCAACTACTTTCAGCTTTCTTATAATATTGTACTTTATGTATTTGAAAATAGAGTCACTAAGCACAAGTGGGATATCAAAAGATTTTTTACACTTTCCTTTTCGGATAAACATGATTGTTTTATATACTAAAGTGGCAATATATTCTTTAGTGATTTAATAAGTGAAATTAGTATTAAATGATTTAATATCCTTCATTTGTAGAAAATACAAAAAAATGAAAAATACTAAAATCAACAGAAAAAAAAGATTGAATTATTTAAAAAGCAAAAATTGCATCTTGATTTGAAAATAATTTCCAATAATACCTTGTTTACAGCTTTCTTAACACTTTCATTACTGTTTCCAGTAACAAATGCATGCAAGGGTTCATCTTCACCCGGTAGAGGTTGTCCATCTTTTCTTCCAACTTTGCCTTCTTTAACAGAGCCTTTACCTCGTATAATAATCTTAGCACCAGTCTATAAAATAAAAATATAAACTTAATAGTGATCATATATGCAAACTTATTTTAGGTAGAAAAAAAAAAATTAAATCTGTTTCAAAATATACAAAGGACATTATCAGAGAAACATCATGTTATGAGATAACATTTTGTACAATTTTTAAGAAATTAAATATAAGCTTTTTATTTTAAATCCTAATTAATTACTTTTAATGCTCAGATTAAATTTCTAATATCATAAATATTTATTTCAACGAGCTTTTCTGAACTGCTGATCCTTAATTAAAATTTTTTTTCACTCTAAATATTTTTTTTTCTTTTAAATCAATTAATGTTATTCAATTCCTCATAACTTACTATGGTCCATAGTGATACTGAATTCAGCAGATGAACAGCGTCATTTTTTAGATCAGTATTTGTACATGTACCATTTTTTAATTCAACATACTTTTTCTTAACATTATTTTCAAAATTCTATAACCCGTTGCCCATATGACAATCTAATTCTATCATTTTATTCATAATCGAGCACTCAAACCAATTAAAATTTTAGCAGGTTTCATAATTCGATTATGAGCAATTCCAAATTGAATCTATTTTCAAGTTACCTTGATATCAAATTTGATTCTGATATCCCGAAGTTCATCTGTTAACTTTTGGGAAAATAAGTATAAGAGGATAACTCCAACGAAAAAATAATTGTTCATATGCATCTGAGCCAGGGTTGGCATTTTTGCCGGCAAAAAGGTATTTTTGCCAGGACAGTGGCAAAAACTGGAAAAAACCAGGGCAAAAATGGAAAAAACCGGCAAAAATGGCAAATTCTTATTTGACTTTAATGTGTAATAAAATCTCTAAGCTAATAAGGATAATAATGGTATAAACAATTAATTTTAATTACATATCATTTAATATTTTTATTTAATTTGCTAATTAATAAATATAATTAAATATTTTTACATATTTTAAATCTTTATAAAATAGGTAGGTTTCAGTCTAATGCTTAGGAATTTAAGAACCAAATTAAAAATCAGATATCTATTTTTTTTTTCTTAAGTAAAGTATTTTGTCAGGCATTAATATTTTTTTAATTATCAAAAGGTTATAACTTTGTTACTTTTGTTTTATGTAATGAGTCTTAAAAATATGTAAATATTTAAGTCTTTGGTACTAATTTATAATTATTTATCTGATGAAAATAGTGTGTTACAGATAAAAAAAAGTAATTAAATTAAATATTATATATTGAAAAGACTATCTGTTATGTCTTGTTAGGAAGCTAGAATTTTTACCACCTTCTTACACTCCAAGAAAGAGATAAAAAGTTACATTCTTTACTTTCAGTAAGTAGTCTGTAGCCATTTTATCTTTTTGTATTATATTTACGCCCCCCCCCCCCCCCAAAAAAAAATACTCTTTTGAGATTCTCAAATCCAGCCGTCTATTGTCAAATGACCACAAGACATAACAAAATACCAGAGTATTGCATCCTGCTTACCACATTTTTCAAAATTCAAAAAGCAATTTGAACAAGCAGTTTTGCCGTGACATCTTGTAGCATATTTGTTACATCCAAAGTACAGAGGTGAACTTTTAAATTATGAACAAAAGGAAAACTGTAAAGCATGGTTGTGTAAAATTAATCCCGACTTTATATCTTATGTTATTAATTTCGAGCGAAAAGAAAAAACCTTCCCTAATTCATATTTCTCAGAAGAAGTGATTAGTAGTGTCAGTGCTCATAATTGGTGGAGAAGTATCGAAAAAGCTTGTGAGATTTCAAAAGACTTCTGTTCATTAGTTGCACACCTTCAAATATGTCTAGCAAGTAGTGCTGCTATTGAAAGATTTTTTTCAAATTTTTCATTTGTGCAAACTAAAATTCTAAATAAACTGTCAACAAATACTCTATCTAAACTAGTTTATTGTTATGCTATGCTAAAACAGCAAAAACTAGGTTGTGATGGAGATATCACTGAATTATTTGAAATTGAATAGTTTTCTGCTTTAAATATAATTTTATATTAAAAAATTGAATTTAGAATATAATTGTTTATTTGAATTTCTAACACATATAAACATAAATGCTTTACTCATTTAGAGCCTCCACAGTTCTATTATGTGAATAATCATTAATAATTGTATGAACAATCAAGTTTTTTATTCATTTATATAAAATTAATATTTTTTTCATTTATAAATTATGTTATAAAAGTTGGTATTTGTTCATAAAATGCATAATTATACTTATTTAAATTAAGGAGTTCAAAAATAAATTTAGAGTATTGATTTTTTAACTAAGTATTAAGTTTCTTTTTCTTTCATGAAATATTTTTTTCTCTTTTTCTGCGAAAAAAATTAAATGGACAGCCTATTTTTGCCACCACTTTGGCAAAAACCTATTTTTGCCGGGACGGTTTTTTCCGTGGTTTTTTCCACCTATGGCAAAAACTTGCCAACCCTGATCTGAGCTTTAAAAGTCTTGGATACAATGCCTGTACATAATCATCACCATATCACAGCATCAGATGCTGATGGAGATTAAATCTCATAATGCTAGAGAACCATTACCGGAGGTGCCAGGAATGAGTGATAGCTATATCCTGTATATCTAGATAATCTAAGATAATTTTAATTAACTATGCTGGGAAATTCTGAATAATTTCAGATCAACATCACTGTTCGTATATCAATGGTCATTTTACTAACAGTATTATTATATATTAAGTTTGGCCTTCTTTCAATGTTATACAATTCAATCGAGGCAAATCTAGCACATAAAATACAGATAACAAAAGTTTTCCAGCATACTTAGACACTACACCACTGTGAAATAGCAGTATTAAGAAAGAGCGATAGCTACTTCTTGTATATACAGATTATGTAAGATCGTATTAAATATACTGGGAAATTCTAAATAGTTGATCAACATCGGTGTTGAAATATCATTCTTATAATAAATTGCTTATCTAGAATACACTCAAAAATTGGGTGAACTTTATTTGCCCAGAAAATTCTTAATAATATGAATTTGTTAAATTGTTTGAACTGTACACACTCAAATGTCTGGGTGAATTACATCATTCCAGTTGTGATAAATAATGTTTGAAGAAATCTGAGTAGTTTGTATAAATTACAGTTGATAATGTTTGTGAATGTGACTCATCTACAAAATGAATATAGTATTTAAAGTTTTGGGCATCAAAAGTTATTTAATTCCTTCTGTAAACAAATGCAGATAGCTTGGTTTAAAATATCATGTTGTATTCCTCTATATTTTAGTAATTTTAATTCATGAACTTATTGTTCAAAAGAAAGTTTTGCAATTAAGAGGCACTGCACACAATAATCACTAGATATACAATGATTCTCAACATAAAATAAAATAGCTTAAATTCAATATGGTATATTCTATGTATTATAGCATTTATACAATGGTATATTTTATGTCTTATAGCATTTATACAATCTTTATTTTCTTCTAAATTGTGTTTAGAGAAAATGTGCCAGGAGTGATTATCTTTACTAGTGAAATTTCAGGACATACATTTTTCATAATTTCAGGACAACTTTTTGACTCTCATATTAACTGCAATACAAAACCATTAAAGAATTAAAATTTATTTAATCTTGAAAAAGTAAAATAACAATAAACTTCTACATACATAAATTCAAAACAAACAATCTATAGAAACATCAAGTATTCAATATAAAATTTGAAAAAAAAATACTGCTTTATAATCGGCATTAGAGTTGCACCTTTTCAAAATCCGATTACTGAAATTATTGATCTTTCTCAGCATCCAATTGATGAAACTTGCGATCTTTTTCTGCTTCTGACTGACGAAATTCACAATTATTCTTAGTGTCTGATTAACAAAATTCAATATCTTATTCATTGACCAATTAATAAAATTCCTACCTTTTTCAACGTTCGACTAATTCAAATATTCAGCAAATGTTTGACAAAATTCTCAATTTTTTTCAGTGATCGATTGAAGAAATTTCAGATTTTTTTCAATGATTGAAGGAAACTGTTATATTTTCACAATATAAATTAGAGTCCTGCATTGTGTTGTATAACCTGATTATAACCGGACACGCCCCGCAGTTAAGGTTGACATTAACTTTTTTCATTGCAAATCAGATTGACTATGTTTTGGTTTCAGGTAAAGTTCTGACTTTTTCAAGTCGGGTCGACCCAATTTTTCACTAAAATATCCTGTACATTTTTCAAATGAAAAAACTATATATTTGAATATTAATGAGTTGAAGTTGTTGGGTTTCTTGATGTTGGAAAAAAAATTGTTGGGTTGCCTTTAAGCATAATTTTCAGCCTCAACCTGTGCAGGACTGTAGACTGAATGATAAAATTCATGATTTTTTTTCAATGATCGATTGACGAAATTCATTATTTCTCTCAGTGAATGAATAACAGACTCACGATTCTTTTTCAGCGTCTGATTGATGAAATTTGTGATTTTTTTATTTAGCGATGGAATGACAAAATTCATAACCTTCAGTGCCTGATTAATGAAATTCTTTATTTATTTATTTTTTAGTGAAAGAATGATGAAATTTGTGATCTTTTCTAACGAAGGAATGATGAAATTCATGATTTTTTTCAGAACCTGATTGATGAAATTCGCGATTGTTTTTAGCACCTGATTGACAAAATTCGCGATTGTTTTTAGCACCTGATTGACAAAATTTGCGATTGTTTTTAGCACCTGATAGACAAAATTGGTGACTTTGTCACCAGTCAATGAAATTCACGACCTATTTCATCGACCTATTGAAGAAATTTACAATATTTTTCATTGGCTGATTAATGAATTCGTATTTTCATCAACTGATTAATGAATTTGTGATCTTTTTTATTGATCGATTAACAGCTGACTGATTTTTCAACATCCTATTAACAAAATTTTCGAATTTCAGCGAATGATTGCAACATTCCCAATATTTTTAGATTAGATTGAAGAAATTTGTAAATTTTTTTTACCGACCGATTAACAAAATTTGTGATTTTCCTGCCTGTAAGACTGAAAAAAATTCTCGATTTTCCTACCTACCGAATCAATAAAATTCCCGGGTCTTTTTTTCTCTGACCACTTGACAAAATGCATGAGTTTATCTTTGTCACCAGTCAATTGATGAAATTCACGATCTATTTCATCGACCTATTGAAGAAATTTACAATATTTTTCATCGGCTGATTAATGAATTCGTGTTTTCATCGACTGATTAATGAATTTGTGATATTTTTTATTGATCGATTAACAGCCGACTGATTTTTCAGCATCCTATTAACAAAATTTTCGAATTTCAGCGAATGACTGACAACATTCCCAATATTTATATTTTTAGATTAGATTGAAGAAATTTGTAATTTTTTTTTCATCGACCGATTAACAAAATTTGCAATTTTCCTGCCTGTAAGACTGAAAAAAATTCTCGATTTTCCTACCTACCGAATCAACAAAATTCCCGGGTTTTTTTTTTTTTTTCTCTGACCACTTGACAAAATGCATGAGTTTTTTATCATCAGCTGACAATTCCAAAATACTGATTTTGTAAAATTCTGCAAAAATAAATAATTCATGGAATTCTGCGAAAAAGAAAGATATATATTCATAGAAAAATCATCTCTATTAGTGCTATAACCCAGTCTTTAAGTTATATCCTTTTGATCATTTAAAACTATTATTATGATAAAGTACGAGGGCTTTTCGAAAAGTAAAGATACAATGCCGCATACACACTCAAAAAATCTTATTTGATAAATTGTTTATTACAAATTATTTACAGTTATATACCTTATTTTTCAACATAATTGCCGCCGTTGTCCAAGCATTTGTTTAGTCTGGGTACAAGTTTCTGTATCACATTGTCATAGAGGTTTGCCGCCTGTTGTTGAAACCACATTTCAAATTCAATGTTGATCTCATCATCGTCGTGGAAGTTTTGCCCTGCAAGGTGTCTCTTCAGGTAGAGGAATAAGTGGAAGTCACTGGGTGCAAGGTCAGGACTGTATGGCGGATGGCTTAAAACTCCCCATTTGAATTTCATCACCTGCTTTTGCATAGCGCGTGAGGAAGTCGAGTGCGTAGCCCATCCTCTTCGTTTTGTATTCTTCCGTTAACATTTTCGGAACCCAGCGTGCACACAATTTATGCACCCTAAAGTCACAGCTTCATAAAGAGTTGCCATAGATACTTCAGGTATGATTTTATGCAACTCTTTCCTTGTGAGATGTCTATTTGCTCGAATCGCTTCCTCCATTCTTTGAAGAAGGGCACTGGAGATCACAGATGGTCTATCTGTTCTGGGTTCTTCGTGAACATTGGCCATACCACTAGAGAAAGCACAACACCATTTCATTACATTTTGTCGATTCATAATGTTTCCATAGACAGAAACAATTTCTTTGTGAATTTCTGCTGGACACTTCCCTTTTGCACAAAGAAAATGTATGACACATCGAACTTCATATTTGGCGGGATTTTTAATTGGTGCAGCCATTCTAAGCTACATGAAGCAGAATTACCATAGAATTAATGAATGACTGCGAGGGAAAAGTCAAAATTTCAATGCTACAATCTGTTCTGGCAACACACTCAAAACTCCCCCCCTCTCCCCCCTATTGTCTGCGTTGTATCTGTACTTTTCGAAAAGAACCTCGTATTATAATACTAAACATTTGATCTCAAAATTCTATTAATCATATACAGCAATCCATATGATTTTAAAAATTAGTGCTGGTGCATTCACCCTATTATATTCTCAAAATTTTCACGTGTAGTTTGATAGACTTTAGCAAGCCCCAAGTTTGTACTTTAATTTTATAGTTCTATTATGATAGAATTTACAGTGATTTAATTGCAAATTCTACTTGGTTTATTCTACAACACATTGCACTAAAACACACGTTCATGAGGCAAATTGTTTTCCCTCTCTATTTTGGAATATTTAACATTTAACTAATTCCTTATCTCCATATTTTATTTTACAAATGTACCAATCATCCTAATTCTCTTAAATTTAATTTAATTACATTCCAACTATTCATTTCTCTCCACAGCATAACATTTTCATTAAAGGTAAGCAACAGCGTGAGATTTTTAGGCCCAGGTTTGGTCTGCAGGAGAAGTTATCTTGGCAATAGCGTGGCTATTTATTTTTCCACATTTCATGGCCTTTTTCGAATGCAAATCAATGAAGTCAGGCACAACTTGTCTTAGTCCAAGACACAGTTTTCTACATATGTCAATATTTCTCAGCTAACATTATCCTATTATTAAAATTCTTTTTAAAAGAATATTACACATATATATATTTATGAAAAAAATTTAAAATGCAGCATTTTTCAGATCGCTTCTTTGGATCTGATGAAATTAGAAATTACAACACTAATGAAGACTCAATAAAAAATTGTTTAGAAGAAGAAAAGAAAAAAATGGTCACAAAAAGGAACAACATTTTTAAGTACTATGAAGGGGAGGGAAAAAAGCAGATCTTCAAAAAATTTTTACTCTAATTTATGAATCAAAATACATTTCCAAAGATAAATTTAACAAATGTACAATAATACTCAGTATTATTATTATTTTAACTTCCTGCACAGAAAGAACTTGGCTCATTCAAAGTCTGTAGGGAAATTAAAAAGAGTATAGCCGGTCCCATCATGTCCAGAACAAGCCCACAGACCAGACAAGGACCAGTGCAGATCTGTAGTTTTCATTTTATTAGAAATAATTCGACTAAAAAGAAACATCTTATGCATTTTAACCAACAAATGGTCACAGAGAAAAACTGAAATAGCCATTCAATTGGGAATTATGTCTTCTTTCAATATATGTTAAAATAAGCTTAAGTCCTGCCTTCATGTTGAAATTGTAATAAATTTTGAAATTTTCAATAGAAATACTTAATTTTGACATTATATTTGGATTTCAGCATTGTTAAAAATCAAGAACATCAGATTTATTTGACTTAAATCAATTTTTTTGTTTTATTTAAATCAGATATTCTTATTAATATCATTTGTGTACTGTGCATGTATTTATTTTCTCTGTATAGATTTACACATTTCTATTAATTTCATTACAATTCCTACATAAGAATTCAAGATATTTTAAATAAAAATTTAAAAAATGTTGCAAACAAATTCAGATGATTCACTTAAAACTTAAAATTATATTACTCTCTATTAAATTTAAATTGTTATACATATGTGTGGATGTGCTGTATGTATAAAATTCTAGTTAATTTAAAAGTAATTAAATTTTTCATTTATGTATTACTCCAACAATATATATATATATATATATATATATAATCACATAATAAATACAGTAAAGACTGCTCATGTATATGTGTATAATCACACAATAAATACAGTAAAGACTGCTAATGTATATGTGTATTTCAACTTATTCAGATTCACTAATATTATCTTTATCATATAGATTGCAAGTTTCTTTGTGTTTTTCCATTCTTGCCACAATTCCCATCATTTCTACACTACATGATTTGCATATTGCTATTACATCTTTTACAGAAATAGTATTTTTTTTTTTTTTTTCTGTAAAATAAATCTATATTGAATCTTTCTTTCTGCCAGCCATTTTTCTTGCATATCAACAAATCCAAAAGCTCTATGTACTGTACCTAATATTAGTAAATGGTATTGTTGTCCAACTTGCAATTCACGCTATATTATACTAATTATTCACAAAACAGTTACAATGGTACGCAAATTAGGTAATCACATAACATAACTAACAGAGTGAAGCTAACAATTGTCAGTGTTATCTAGCTTCAGCCATTGACAATTTCAGAAATCAATCATGCTTACTTGACAGTAGAAATGACTGCTTAGCTTACAAATAAAGTACAATAACATTTTTTATCTTTTACTATTGTCTTTTTATTTTAACAAGAATGATGAATTTGATTCTTATTCAGCCTGTAAATATCAATGTTTAAAAAACTGATTTAGACAAAAGATTTCTTTAAAATAATCATTTGATTTAAATCCTGATTTATATCAAAACAGCCCTGTTGGATTTTTCTAAAAATTTTATCTTGGGCTATCAAATCAGAAGTCATTCAATGAAGTAGTTAAGATGTAAAATTCTGAACATCTAATGATAAAATGCAACATAAACATAATTCAAATATATACTTGGCAGAGAGAGTTGAAATTTTGGATTTTCATATTTCATGTTTCTAAGAAATTAATTTCTGTTAAATTTTTTATAGAACAAAAAGACTTCACATGAACTATAAAAGCAAAATTCAATTAATAAATTTTAGGAAAAATTTTGGCAATTAGGAATTAAAATTTACTAATTTGTTTTACAATTAATTATTAAAAATGAATTTAACATAAGGAGTTCTAAATGTTACAATGAAATAATTCCTAAATTACTTAACCGAATGCAGAGTGTATGTTTTATATTACAAAATAAGCACCAATTTATGCACTGTTATGCATGTTCTCAAAAATATCGACATCACAGATTATTATCATACATCATTTAACTCTTTGAAGGATACTAGCATATTATTTATACGAGTTAATTTTAATTCCCAATTGCCAAAATTCACCTCAGAATTTTTAAATACAATTTTGATTAAATCGTCTGGGGAAATATTTTACTTATTTACTTATTTTTACAAATGCACCAGGTAAATTCCAATGAATATTCAACATTACAGCAACATAATTACCTTGCTCCTGGAAGGATTATTTAAATAAAAAATAAATGTATTTAAATCAATATTATCAATAGTAAATCTATGAAATTTAGCTCAATGAGAAGAAGTAAAAGTGAAATGGCAAATTTAATAATCATCATTATCACTTGCCTATTTTGAAAGCCCCAATGTCCTGCAAAAGTTTTTTTTCGTGCTATGTTTTGATGTCTGGTGATAGATTAGTATTAAAAAATTGTAATTTTTTTAATTGGACGTAGCTTTCTATGATTCTAAATAATCTTCTTGCTAAATTCAAGATCGACATAAGTTTGAATATAATCCCAGCTTGTGATAAAATTTGAAAATTCAGCATTTACATCCCAAACCAAGAGATTTACATTAGATGATTTTGTCTCATTACATTTGGTTGGGTGGCTAAGCTTACATTTTTTTCATACATACTTGACTTTAAACCCGGACTTAAATCTTCCTGGACCATGTCAGGTCATTAATTTATTTTATAAAAATAATAGAGAATTTGTACATTTATTAATAGAATATTTAGAAATTTTTTTGGTTTAATAAATTACAATGAATTGGTGGTTTCAACCATCATTTTTCATTTATTCTAAATTATAATAACTTTTTTAATGAATCTTTATTGAAAATGGATCATTAATTCTGTTTTTCATGACTTGCAGACATATTCTCCAAAATACTTTGTAAAATTTTAACAAATATTTATGCAGTATTAATTGTAGCCTAATTGCAGGTTACGAAATTTTGGAATTTTTTTCTGAAATTGGGTCAGACTGGGCCTCATTTAATTAATTTTTGCATGGTTTGAGCCTGATTGTTTCAGCCCATGCGAACCTCTTCTACACACCCTGCGAATGACTACCTATTTGGTCTCATATCCCAAGGTAAAATTTTCCTAAGAATTCAAATATGATTTCAAGTGTTCATATGGAAAATTTCAAAGTTTGTTAGAATTTCAACATGGAGATAGCCTCCAAAACTTATTTCTTTAGCATAAATTGAAAGAATCTGAATTTCCAATCGAATGACTAATTTTGTTTTCCTTGTTACAATTTGGTGATTAAACGAATAGTGGGTATATTTTTTTCTTTTCTTTTCTTTCTTAACTGACTGTACATCATTTAACTGCAACAATTTAAAACAATAATAAAATTACCTCTTTTTCCATAGATTTCAAGGTATTCCCTCTAGGGCCTATAAGTAATCCAACAAAGTTTATATCAGGATGTTCTTCCTGAGGTATCATAACTTTTTCACATACTTTAACCAAAGGAGGCCTGAAAATTAAAACAAGAATTATTAGCAAAAATATTTAAAATAAATAAAGTAAGCTAATAAATAATAGTACAAGCTAATTAAAAAAGGGGGGTTGAAAGCTCCAACATTGTATTTGTAACTGCACCAAGGTTTATTTAGAGGTAATGAAAAGAATTAACACTAATTAAATAGGTAAAAAACATGTCATATCTCACCTGTTACTTGTATTTGCTCATTTTTAGGGTTCTGTACTTAAAAAGTAAAAATGGAACCATTATAAGATCACCCCTGTGTCTGTCTGTTGCAGCCATTTTACTCGTAAACTATGCAACGTGGAAAGTTCAAATTGGGAGAAGTAATAAAGACTATTCACCCACATATTTACCGATTATTAAACATTCACAAATATATTTAGTAAAAATGTAGAAGGGTTAATTAAGTTACTTGAAGGAAAAAAATCTTTTCTTTGTAAATATGTGGGATATCAAATGAGAGCTGTCCTAACGCTGAACTGAAGAATACATTTATTTTAATTTTAGGTATTATATTTTCAGAGATATCATCGAGCATGTAGTGCAAAAATATGTTCCCCCACCCCGTCTATTTCCCAATCTACTGAAACTAAAACTATGGGAAAATTAGAGGTAGTAGACGTTAATGTAAATCTTGCTGGAAAATTATGGCAATTACCCTAGGTCACATAGTTTTTGAGATAAGCACATTTTTCTGTTACATACAAATTTCAATTTGCGGGCATTTAGCAAAGGTGTTGAGCAGTGTTGGTCGTGCCTATCGTAGCAGAAGTATAAAAGCATTATTGATAATGATTTTCGAAAAAAATCTTCGATAATTAGATGAGATATTAACCCTTAAAAATACGGACGATTTGGACATATATAATGGCAGGGGCAGCGTACGCCATGTACCATTGTCTTTTAAAGCTTAGATAACAACTTTTAATGATATATCTGTGTAATGAAATGCCTAGTAGCAGTATAAAAGCAATAAACGTCTAATTGTTAAAAACAGACTAATTTAATTAGAATTATCACATAAATACTACGGGATTCACGTCCAATTGCATTGAATAGATCTCTGAATACGCCTCCCGTGTCTTTAAACATTAATTAAAAACCTATCTGGAAAAACGCATCACAGACCATGGTGGCGTTGCAATTTTGAGACCTCCTTTCAAAGCACGCTTAGCACAATGCCAAGTTTAAACTTTGAACAAGACTTTTGTTTTAGCTACACTGTAAAAAGAAAAGATTATTACTATGCTAAACTTAGTTTTACGAAAGGTCAAATGAAGTTTAAATATAACTATTTTTATTGTCAGTATCGAATTAAGTTCATCATTAGCAGATTAGGATAAGATTAAAAAAAGAGTTATACAGATAGAAATATTCGATATTATTTAGGATTCATATCTCTTTGAACTTTTATGGTATAGCCATTCATACTTTTCTAGTATATACAGCTATACCCAACCCTAAGTTGTATAGTTTTTTACAAAGTCTTATTATTCTTTTAGCAACGATTTTTAATAATACAGAAGTTAATAATTCATATATTTATTGTACAGAACCCTCTGAGTGCTAGTAATACTTGCACTTGACCGTTTATTAGACTAAACAAAGAGCAATCTGGTCTTTCAAACTTCCATTATTATTATACGTTAATTGATATACCATTCTATCAGGCATATTGTTGTGGAGAATAAGATCAGTACAGACCCTTCACTAAATGTCATTTTGATTATTAAAAAGACACACTATTTTTCTTACAAAATCCTTTTATATTGTCTTTAAGAATTTACATTATAAATAATCATTAAAAATATTTTTAGTTACTTTTTTTTTAAACATAGTCTGACACTTAAAAAGGTATATTACATATCAATACTATACAATTTCTTTAGTGGTTCACATCTTGACACATGTAATCTGCATTTCATATCTTTCTAAGTCTTTATTTTCTTGAAAAAACATATTTACCATTATAGATGAGATGTGAAAATGTATTTATTCACAAATTTAAAATAACTTTTTGAGAAACAAGGATCAGTAATTTTTAAAGTTTTTCTAAGTTTCTTAAAGTAATTTACAATCCTCTAAAAATCTGTTTGAAAGGGAATTGTTTGTATTGATGGGATATAAGCGAAATACACTAGACTCCCTCAAATCTACACAGCTTGCAACCAGAGGTTATGTAGATTTTAGAATTTTGCAGATATCTGGTCATTGCTTTGTTTACATTTTTTAAATAGTAATTTGAATTTAATAATGCAATCAAAATTATAATGAAGACTTGCAATATAGTAAAATATTAAAATAATTAAGTAAAACAATAAACTAAAATGATAAAAAGCAAGATAACTTAAAAAAATATTAAAAGTAAAGGTCAAGTAAATAACTAATAACGCATAATTAAGTATGCATAATAAAGATGAGATACATTTTCCTTGAATTATTCAATGAAACTTTCCTCATAAAGGTACCCTATTAATTCAATTCAAAGCCATAAAGTAAGGAAGTTTTATTTTAAGTTTAGCCAGTCTTAATAACCAAAAAAGCTTGATTAATACATTATATATTTGGTAAAAAGATTATAATTACCAGTGACATCAGCAGCATCTTGATTTTTTTCAGAAATAAATTTATACTTCCTTCATGAAATACCACGAGTTTAGTCATATTATCAAGAATTGCTTATTAAAATACATAAGGAATGACATAAAATTTTTTAAATTCTGTTAATTTTACCCCTACATTTGAACTGAAAGTTTCATTGTTTACATTTGCAATGATGTGCGGATTTTAGGGTTGCAGATTTGGGGGAGTCTACTGTATTTTATCTGATTCTGAAGCCTTGGCATGGTCAGTGTCAGTAACAAAGAAGCCATGGGATATCCTGTCAATCCCCGCTTTAAGTTTGAAGTTCTTTTCCAGAATTAGTGGAAAACTAAATTTATGGCTTTCTGCTATAATTGTACAATAATATTTTAAAAAACTAGTTGTGACTCTGGTAGATTTCTGCCAGTGGTTGGGTCGCTCATGAAATGTTGTCAGGAGAGAGTATACTTATTTCTATGAAAGAAGAGATTTTTAAATGAAAAAATTGATCTTGAAACAGTTTTAAAATGTTATTAACAATTTTTTTTCTGCGTACGTGGAATATTAGGCACGGGTGACACAAAAATTTTTGGGCTTGGGCTAGTCCAGACTCATCCCTAATTCACAAGTATGAGAAAATTGTATATGATATTTTGATTATATTACTTTTTTAAAGTTTCAAATTAAGTATTACTTGTAATCTGGGGGTGGTTTATATTCAGGATTGCAGCTGTACATCTCCTGAATTAAAGCATGGCGGTCATCTTCAAGCTTCTTCCGAGTACGATACTCTCGTGTATTTAAACGCTTTCCTTCACTATTATATATAGGTTCTGGAGAAGGAGACCTGAAAATATTAACATATTATAGAAAAAATTCTCCTAAGGCAAAAGCTGTTACTACAGACCTAGATTTAAAAAAGAAAAGCTATAGTAAAAAATAAAAAAAAAAATTAACTGCAATATCTGATTATTTTAACAAAGGAAATGCTTGTGCTAAAAAAAGGTGATTAAAAAATGAAGGAAAAAAATCCAATCAATAGAAAAATTTGAGAATAATTCATTATATACCATAAATTAAATAGCTAGAGACCTAGAAAAATAGGATGATAAAGCTGAAACAGATGATTAAATCGGAGTTAAGCACTATATTAGGGAGATAAAAAAATATAAATGCTGCAAAAGAAAATTAGATTGATGCCAAATTAGGCATTGTTGCATTTCTTCTCATGGAACATTCACACAAAACAGCATCTTCCAATGAAGCTGCCACACTGACAAGTTTTGAAAGAGTACTATGGAGTACCATGCTGAAGGTTGCTGTTTCACAGGACAACTATGAAAATAAAAGAACTGTAGTTTTATCATAGTAGTTTGTGTTTTATATATGCTTCTCTTTAGATTAATAAATAATGAAATAAACTTAATCACTAAACTAGTGAAAGCTATATCAGTAGATTACATGATGTTGATTAGTGAATTAACACATTTCAAGGGAGTAAATAGAAATATAATCACAAATAGTCAAATTATGAAGATGGGGGGATAAGGAGTGAAACAAGCCTGATTAGACTGATAGAAAATACAATTATTGCTCTCATTTTAAAGGGAAAATTTAGTCAAAAACTTTAATGACTGAAAATATAGGAGAGATATACTTCAAATTATAAGAGAGACTACAAATAATTTATCAACAATCACTTATTAATGGGTTTTAACAGATATTGCGAATTGAAAAAAAATATATATATTGAAAAGGTTAATAAAATATTTACAAAATATTGCACTTATAATACATACATACATACATACATATTTATAGAAGAATGAATACCAAACAAATGCTGGTAAATACAACTGATTACATGTATTCACAAGCATTTGTTCTGCCTTCATTTATAATGCATGTATGCACCTATAAAAAACTATTTTAAAACTCTATAAATTAAAAGACTAAAAAAATAGTCATAAATCAGTAATAATTAAATCAATATTTTAAATAATTCTGATTTTTTTTATTTGAAAATTATTTTTTAAATATTAAGTTATTTTATAATTAGTAAAGAAAATATTAAACAAAAATTTAATCACAGATTGATATATTAATATAAATCACTGGACAGCCTATAAAAAAATTAGTTTGAAATTTTACTGTTATTAGCTGCCAAACCTTTCTTCAGGATTAGGTGGAATCCCTAGGTCACCGGTACGGAGACGTCTACTTATTTCCTCAATCTGCAGCTGCACTGTAAGAGAAGGGGTTAAAAATTGGGCAATAGCCCCAAATTAACACAATGTAAGCAATACATCAGGCATATTTTTTTTTTTTTTTTACAACAGGCATATTTTTTTAAGTCTGCATACTTTACCTGAGAGGATAAAAATCAATCACATTATATTTCATTCAAAAAATGCATGTTAGCAAATGTTATTAAAACATGACATAATAAATAATACTGTTTAAATTATGTTAGACAAATATAAATTCATAATATTACCATACACTAAATGCATACCATTTTTTTTCTTTTTTTCCCTCATTAGTATATTTTTGAGCTTATGACTACACTTTAGCAAATTGTGTTTTTCTAGTTTTGGAATTGCAAATTTCTTTTCATTTTTGAGATTTTTTTTCTCCTTGTAAATTTGCATATTTACATGAGGAATATATTAGCAATTTATATTTGAATATAAAAGTTCCTTGTCATATTATTTCATTAACATAAAAAGGGGGACAACATTAAAATGCTAAAATTTTTGCTTTCTAACTATTAATGCATAATTTCTAAAAACTAATGTTTTAAATGTAACTTCAGAAAAAAATTTCAGTAACTACAAAATAAAGGGTACAAAATTCATTAGTGCAGTAAAATAAATATATACTTTGAAACTTTATGCATGATTTATTTAAGATGAAAGAAAAAGAAAAATTACTTGTCACATAAACAAAGTTTAAAATTTAAAAATATTCACTAATTTAATAAAGATAAATAAAACAGGTATAGTACAAAAGTATGAACAAAATAATAATTTTAAATTACTACAGAAATATACATATGCAAACAGACATATAATAATAATAAATTCATATGAGAGACAGAAAATCTGCTCTCTCTTACCTACTTTTTAGATTCATCACATAAAACAATTTATGCCTAACATCTTAAAGTTTTATTCTGCTTTTTGGTTAAATCTTCCTGATTTTTGTGCTTAACTAAATTATAATCTTTTATCCCTTTCATAATCTCTTAATAAACAAATTTAAATTTAAACCTTTTACATACTTACCAGTACTACGTGAAAACATAATTAGTATAAGAAAGCTGAGTTCATTCCGTAAAATAGAAATATATTTAAATAATAATAAAGTCGATTAATTTAAAAAAAGAGAAAAAAACAAACAAATTTAAAATATGTCATTAATTAAAATTACAATTAAAATCAAATATTCATTAAATATGAAAAGTATTACATTTGGTGCTAAATAAATTAAATACTTAAACTGAATTTATATTTAAAAATATCAAATTACTGAAAGGACTGCTGTAAAATACATTAAGAAACATAAAATGGGTGACATACTACAGTTCAATAAAGAAAAAAAATTGTATACATAGGGGAAAGATCAAGGAGTGAATTTCAATTAACACATTTATACTGCAAAAGTCTATACATGCCATATTTTTTTTTTCTAATTAACTTAGTTGAAATTAACATAACAGTCACATTTAGAGATATACTCAAAAGTTTTAACCCAATAAATTGAATTAAGCTTTTTTATACTGAATAAAAGCAAGACAACAATTATGCATAAAAAATGGTTTTCTTTTTGCATACAAAAATTTCTTAAAAGTAACTTAATATTTGCTATAAGTGATAAAAATAAATTTAAAAAGGGAAAAAATACCTTTATTTATTCATTGCATCTGACGGCAGCATTTTCAAGAATTAAAATGATACAAAATATTTAAAAATTTTTTAATTGAAAAACTAGTAAACAAAAATCATGCGAACACAAGCATAATGACATTAACTGCAATATTAAAAGTAGATATTTGTGAATGAATTATTTTATATTATTGTTTCATTATTCTGTATAGCATCGCTTTCCAAATTTTAGGAAGCTCTATGGAGGATGAATCATTGCATATATTCCCACTGCGTACAAAGACCTCTATTGATTCTTGGATAATGGGCGGCAAATAAAATCTTGATGGATAAATTATTCTACTATTTTTTTAATTAATTTGTATAGGTTCTTTGTTATATAGTCTGGCTAAAGTTGTAGTTTGCATGTTGTATTTGATGTCTGCTATATGTTTTTTGATCCTAGTATATATATATATATATATAGCAGATATCAAATACAACAAGAAAACTACAGCTCAGCTTTAGCCAGACTATATAACAAAGAACATATGCAAATTAATTTTTTAAATAGTAGAATAATTTATCTATCAAGATTTTATTTGCTATCCATTATCCGAGAATCATTAGAGATCTTATGCAGTGAGAATATATGCAATGATTCAGTCTATATGGAGCTTCCTAAAATTCGGAAAGAGATGCTATACAGAATAATGAAACAATAATATAAAATAATTCATGTTCACAAATATCTATTTTTAATATTGCAGTTAATGCCATTATGCTTGTGTTCACATGATTTTGTTTATTAGTTTTTCAATAAAAAATTTTTTGCAAAAATATTCTAGAGAATGTTGTCGTCGGATGCGATGAAACATGACGAAAGTAGGGTTCTCAGCAAAACTTATCTGTCAATTTCCCTGACCAAATCTCAAAAAATTCCATGACCATACATGTATACAACGAAATTTGCTATTTATTTCTGCAATCTTTTGACAAAATTAGCGATTTTTTTCTGCAATCGCTCTTTGAATTTCTCAGATTTTTTTTTTTGCGGTCGTTTGATGAATTTTACAATTCTTCCTCCTCCTGCTCCCTGAGAATCTTTGATGAATTTCACGTCATTTTTCATTTTTTCCCCCCACAGACTTTTCCACGACCTTTTTTTAAATATTTGTAAATTCCCTGCCTTTTCCTATATAATTTTTAATTTTCCTGACTTTCCACGTCGCTAGAAACCCTGGAAAGTGAATAAATAAAGGTATTTTTTGCCTTTTAAATTTATTTTTATCTCTTATAGCAAATATTAAGTTATTTTGATGTTTTGAAGTGATTTTTATATATAGTTTAAAACAAATTTCTTAAGTCTTTTTTTCTTTGAAAGCACATTCATCCGAACAAACAATTCTATATCAATAAAAAAAATTATTAAATAGTATTAAATATTTAAAAATTAAATGTGTGTTAAAATAGAAACTTCTAATCTCTCTAGTCGATAAAGCTTTGTTTTTTCACTTCCGAAAGGCTCAAAATGATTTTGAACAGAAATCACAAAAAATTTTGAAGTTGAAGATAACTGAAAATAAATTTTTAATTATATATATACATAATATGTCAACTTAATGTTTATCATGAAAAGCTTTAAATAATAGGAATACATTTGAACTTAGAAAATGAAAAAGATTATGTGTACAAAATCTGCACCCCACGAACTATTTAGCAGCTAGTGTGAAACACCTTGTTACACACTATCGGCACATCGGTAATGATAACTGACGAACTCTGATGAAGCATACCAGCACTTACTGAGAGGACACTGCTCGCACCAACCTTATCACTTTCTCTATACAAAATGCAATTCCTTAAACACATGTAAAGTATACTGTCGTTTTCATCACAAAGTCAATAGAATAGTTTTATCAAATTTACAGAATCAAAGAAATTTTAAAATGTTTTAGTTTTAATTACATTTAAGCTTAATAAATTCATTATTTATAATCCTTTGATTATGGGTAATATGAAATATTCTAAATAAAAACTTAAAACTGTTTCTTTTTATATTAAACTAGAAAGATAGCCCGTCAAAAATGACAGAAAATGAGATATAAAGATATATTGAACAAACATGCAAGAATATGAGTTTTTCTTGCTTTGTTCCGCAGTCATACATGAAAATAACACATTTATGAAAAACTATGTATATGAATACATAAAAAATTCAATTTAAGGATAAATTAAAATTTGGTTACAAAACTTCAGGATGTGGGATGGTTTTGTTGTAAAAATTCTTTCATTAATTAAAAGCTAATCTTGCTCTTCAGTATCTTTGACATAAATTTTTAACTAGTAAATTTTAACTATGTGAATAAAATAAATGTTTCTTTTTTAAAGACATGCTTTCGTTAATATTCACAAAAATGGAGAATATATATATATTATATATTTAAATGCACTAAAAAGTAGTAAATAATTTTTGGGCTTGAAAAGAAATTGTTTTATTTTCTCATGTCCAGGGGGGGGGGGGGGGAATTAAAGTGTGGGTGCCATTGCAATTTAACTTTTATTTAAGTTTTTTTTATGATATTATATTATATATGTATGTATATATATAAATAGCTATAAAGTTGGCACCCACGCTTTCATTTTTTTTTTTTTTCCTTGGACATGAGAAAATAAAACAATTTCTTTTCTAGCCTAAAAATTATTTTCTACGTTTTGGTACGTTTAAATATATAAATTTTCAATATTTTTTGTGAATGTTAACAAAATCATGTATTTAAAAAAGAAAAAAAATTATTTTTAATTTTTTAGTCACAAAGCACTTTTTTAGTCTTATTTTACATTTATTTATTTTATTCTTAATTTTTTAGTCTTATAATGTTTTATAAAAAAATTAAAATTTAATACTTAAACTACCCCTCCCCCTGCATACAGTACAAACTATTGCACAGATAGTGCAAAAATAATAGAGAATGTTATTTTTTCCGCTATAGGGGACTTGGGGGTTTTTTATAAAATCTTGGTGAAATTCGGGCATCAGAAAGTGATATTTGTTGCCAAATGATATTAACAGCTATGAAAATAAACTTCATGAACTTTTTTGTTTGTTTATATATGTATTCTAATTAAATTAATATTGTTGTTGTTTTATGTACAAATTACTTTTGTTTCTTGATAAAATTATATAAATGGCTTCTTTATGTTAAATAAATTGTTTAAATATTGAAAAAATGTGTGTATATAAAATGAAAGAGTGAATAGGTTGCCAGAAAATATGTAGCCAAATTTCCTTCTTCGCCATGGCCCCTATACTGGAAAAGTACCGAGAATTTAATTTCTGTATCCGGCTATGTAAAGTACATTAAAATCAGGCAGTTAGGAGCTCAGATAGTACAGTCTAACTTAGTGGCATTTCTTTTATTAATAGCATCAGGATGAGGATGCAAAGATGTACATTCTCGTACATTATAACACTTTAAATTATGACCCATAGATTTTGAAAAATACCTTAAATGCACGGAGTTTAAATTATAGTGAGCTCGATTATGAAAGATTAATGGGTTTCAATGGGAATTTCATCAAATTAGCCAGCTATCGCCAAGTTGACTTCATGTATAGCAACTTATTTTTGTCACCCAATTTGACGTTTGGTAAAATACTGCCAAATTTGGCAGTTTTGCCAAGTTGGTCAACATTTGGTGCTACTGTGGTAACCCTGAGACCATTAGTACTTTTCAACAATTACTCATTGTTGAAGCTGATACCGATTTCTCCATAGGAAGCCTAACATGGCCGCGATCAATGAGGTGGTCCAACCGGAATTGTGAGGGACACACAGAGACTTGGATTTTATATAAACAGATACATATATTCTAAGACAATGGATAATAATGCAATAAATATTAGACAATTTAAAATTTTCAGATAAAATTTAGATATGATTTATCAAACATACATCATAAAAGAAAACACTTTAAATGACAATTATTTTTTACAGAAAACAACTGAAAATAGTTACTCAATATATAGACAATTGATTATTTTCCTTCCCTTTGTAAAAAATTACATTAGCTTGTTAGCTAAAAATAAGATGGTTCAGAAAAATTAAATTTTTCTAAAATTATTTTAACTCTACAAAGAAAAGCCATTTAACATGCATTTTTACAAAAAGACACTGAAGAAGAATCATATACTTTTTTAGCATTACACTTAAACAACATTCTTTTATTTTGTAAATTATAAACTTAGAATCACACAGTGATGAAACAATAATAATTTAAAAAAAAATTAACATGATCAACCACCATTTCTCAAAGTCAAAACACCAAATTTCCCAAAATACATCTTTTAGCTATATTTATCTAGACCAAATATAATCTAACTTTTTTTCATTTCTAAAGTGGGTAGTTTCCAAAAAAGTAAGACTACATAATATAGGGGAAACAAGAAAATTGGGTAATTTTATATTAGCTAGGCACAGGTGATAAACTGTTAAGTACTGTTGCCATTGCCATAATTCATATTACATTAATCTCATTTTAAACACAGACCTTTCACTCATTTTTTAATTACATATAACTTAATTTAAAATACACATATTACATAGATTTAACCCTTTCCAGCACAGACAAATGTTGTTGTAAAATGATGAAATGATCGACTGACACCGGAATTAACATACGACTTTTTTAGAAATTAAAAACTTGTTACTTTATACTTTCATTGTAAAAGCAAAATTTTATTAAAATATTCTTGGTGCCGTTTGTAAGTTTGGAATTAAAATTAGGTGTAACGACCTGGGACCACTGTGTCGGAAAGGGTTAAAATACACACCTTTTATTCATTTCACATGAAATTAAAAAATATTCTTGGTGCTGTTTGTAAGTTTGGAATTAAAATTAGGTATAACGACCTGGGACCACTGTGTCGGAAAGGGTTAAAATACACACCTTTCATTCATTTCACATGAAATAAAAAAAAAGGGGGAGGAAGAAAATAATAAGAAACCAAGACATTTAATTTCAATACCAATGCCTCGTTTCTAATTTACAGTTACACGGATGGAAAATAAAGGTGCTACTGGCGGGATTTACACCTGGCTAACATAAAAGTACAAAAATAGTTCCCACCATAATTTCTGAAACGCAAGTGAAGATAATTGTACAAAAAAATATTACAATAATAATAACGACTAAAATATTTTAAATACTAAGAAAAATGAAGATTAACAGCATAGTAATACCACATACTAGAAAATATGTAAGTAGCTAAAGAAATAGGCCAACAGCCAGCTGATAAAATGATAAATCTATTTTTGTTTAAAGACATGAGAATGTTTTTAAAATATATTAAACAAGAATTTCTTCATAATAATGCAGATTCACATAAAACAAAATAAAGCAATAATCTGCAACATTAAAATATAGCATAAGAAATATGTTTTTTTAAATTTCATTCATTTCTAAAGCCAGTCATTTACAAAATTTTCAAAAAAGTAAGACTATATAACATAGGGGAAAAAAACAATTATGAATAATAAGTAAATAAATAAAATATTAGATAATGAATTATTATTTTAGATAAAATCAGATAAAGCTTACAAACAGAATGAAAAATTAATCTGTTATTATATCCAAAATGTACAGTCAAATTTTCTATTTTCATATACCTTTTCCAAATCTGTGAGGCCATTAGCTTTGATAAAACAAAAGCAATCTAATATTCCTCATAAAAACAATTTAAAATTCCTTCAAGATTTACAACAAACATATGTCAGTTTATTATAAATAAAAATTAACAAAGTTGAATTTTTAAATACAGTTCAACGTAATTCAATAAACTTTGACTTTTGTTTTTTAAGTATAAATGATTTTTTTTGTAATAAATTTATATAAAATGAATTATATTTGTTTTATCCTTACAGAGCAAAAAATTCATGATTGATAGGTACAATTGTGTGAAAACATGCGACTGATTGACTAATTATATAATTTTTTTTCCACCTTGACGAAATCCATAATTTTTTGGAAGTGATTGTCGAAAATTACGATTTTTATCAAAGAATGATTGACAAATTTCCTAATATATTTCAACGAAAGACAGACGAAATCATCAAATTTTTGCCATGACTGATGGAAGAAATTTGCCATTTATTTGACACGATTGATTGACGAAATTCATTTTTTTTTACAGCGAGTGACAGCCGAAATTTATGATTTTTATGTACGATCGATTGGCGAAATCAGCGATTTTTTGCCACGACTGACTGAAGAAATTCACACTTTTTTATCACAGTATATCGATGTTATAACGTTAATTGAACTGAGTATGTTCTGAAGGCAATTGGTACGTGGGTCCATGGATGAGATTGCTTTGAGAACCACTATAATACACTGTTTTCTATACAAATAACAACAATAACAATAAAAGGTACTACTTAGTTATCCCATTGACCAATTTTGCCAAATTATATAAATTGCCAAACCACTTGCCAAATTATACAAATTGACATAATTTTTATTTTAAATAACAAAAGAACAAATAAATTAGTATAATATTAATAAAAAAAAACAAATAAAACGTCAAAATAAAAAATCACTTGATGACGTAAACACATGTAACTTGCTTAAAGTCAAGTGAACGTGGCATTTAGGATTAATCATTATTGGCATTTAATCTTATAGTTTGGCGATAGATTTTTGGTCGTCAGGATAACTAAGTAGTACCCAATAAAATAAACTGAGTCCATTCACTGCAATCTCTCACGATTTCAGGATTCAGTAGGTACATTGTCATTGCCACATATTTTAACACCCGTGGTTTTGGAATCAAAATGAAGCAATTTGACTGGATGGCTCACTATGCTGATGTTCGTTATTTACGCCCATGTGAGCCAATGAGTGCATTCCAGAATATAGTAGTCTAATGGTTATTTACAAGATACACAAAACATTTCCTTCTAATGAATGCAGAAATGCCCTAAAAATTTCTTTTTTGTTACAGTCAAAGTCTACATTACCTTGCTTAAATAAAGACTTAACTGCTTGTTTACATCGGAAATATATTGTGGATTATAGAATTATTACGGATTACAGGGAGTGGACTATATACACATATCAAAATATTTTCTAAGTTCATTAAATGAGAAATATTGCTGCAATAAATTATCTTTTAAACAAATTTCAATACCATTATATTAATTATGGTTTGTTCATATTTCTTTTATTTTTGTTCTACAAAATTCAAATTAGAAATTTATAATATGTCTCTTGAATAAGCAACAAAAGTTTCTAAATGCACTATTAAAAATATAAATTACATTCTTTGTAGCCTAGCACTTATTTTTTGCAACATATAATTTAAAAACTACTACTAAACTAGCCGGACTTTGCCCATTCAGATGGTCATTTTGAGAGACCATAGAAAAATGATAGATGCACTTGGATTTCCTTTGAGTTAATCTTTAACAGCAGGCCACGATACAAACTTGGCATTTCACCGTACCATTATCAAACATTAAAGCCATATACGTAATCTTATTATGTCACGTGATGAGAAACAAAGTTAAATTGATGAAGCACAAACAATATATTTTCATATTTCATAACATGCAAGCTAAACTTTAATTAAATTTGAATTAATTCATTAAAATGTAAACTCATGAAATGCTTTGAACAAAAAGGAAAAGATCCTTTTTTGTTTTATATACAGAATTCACATACATTAAAAAAATGACTTACCTAAGGAGTTTATCTAAAAATCATGTAGCAAAAAAAAAAAAAAAAAATCTTTTAATGTTGAATGCATTCATTGCGAAGAGGTTCATTTTCATTAACTAGCTGGATGTGCCAATCCCAAAACTTCCTTCTATCTCATACGTCTTAATATTTAAAAAAATAATTTCAAATGTTAATACAACATTATTAGTTCAATTCTATACCAACTTTGATTTTCATCTTAAATATCTGCTTCAGTCAATTAATCGGAGTAAAAACGAGTTAATCTCGATCATGATATCTATTAAAATCAATAGGTTTTCGTTATTCTGTTCATCAGCTGTTTGCGAAATTACATGAAAAATAGAAATTATGCATCAAAATATAATTTTGAAATTTATTAAAAGCTATTCTTTCGTACTGGCCTCTCACCAAGAGTTAACAGCCGAACAAATCGCTAAAGATCTCTGTCTACAATCAGCCTCTTTAATTCTGTTCATTTCAGTGGTTTAAGCACAATATTCAATCTCGTTTTACATTTGTGTTTTGTTTATATTTTATTGTTTTATTTATTGTTTGATGAATGTTTTAATTTCGTTATGGAATATAAACTGGAAACAAATTACAAGTTATTTATATTAACTTAAGTGCTAACTGATTTATTTTTCATAATCGTCTGCACGCGATAGAGATAGATTTGAAAAAAATTCTTGATTGAAAATTGTTTTAAAAACAATAAAAATTGCAATACATTTATCAAACAAACTGAGATATGGTTTTCAAACAAATTGCACTTGAAAATTCATTCTCCCGCCCTATTCAACTGTATAAAAATTTGGTACTACTTAGTTATCTTGTCGACTAAAAATCTATTGCCAAACTATAAGATTACATGCCAATAATGGTTGATCATAAATGTCACATTCACTTGACCTTAAGCAAGTTACACGTGTTTACATCATCAAGTGGTTTTTATTTCAACGTTTTATTTGTATTAATGTTATACTAATTTATTTGTTCTTTTGATATTTAAAATAAAAATTATACCAATTTGTATAATTTGGCGAAATTGGTCGACGGGATAACTAAGTACCAAAAATTTTAAATGTGCGATATTTAGAAGTTTAACAATTGCAATAAAAGTTAAGTTTAATTATCTACTGTTGCCATTGACAAAAGGATGTCAGCGTTACACACGGACACTTTTGTCCCTTATAATATAGATAAACTACTGAAGGTAATGGAGGCTCTCAACCCTAAGTTAGATTAATTCAATGTTCATTTGAAAAAACTAACCAGCGAATCGGGCGAAGTTCTGCTAGTGAAAAATATTTAAAGAAAAAACAAAACATGATTTTAGATTAAAAGTTTAAATAAGTAAAGCTACAAAATATAGTTGCCTTAAAAACCCAATACATATTTACATAATAAATATTAAAGTACAGTTAAACTTTGTAGTTTTGTCTTTCAAGATCAATGAGATCATTCACAAATTTTATTCAATTTTTGGCTATGCCTGAACATTTTTACTAATATTCACAGGGTATAATTTATAATTTCAGTGAGGGCTATAATTTATAATTTCACTGATGCCAAGGATGTGCTATAGTGCACCATTTAAGCAAAAAACAAGAGAACAGCTGCATAACAAAACTGTGGCGGCACTTTAGGATGCATAATTTTTCTGTTGAAATATTGCAAAAGACGCATATTTTGTATTAAATAAATTGGATATGTCTTATTTCCACTTTTATAAAAAAAAAAAAAAGAAATCAGACTTTTCGGAGTACCTGGGTCCCAATGACACAGGATTTCAACAGAACAGCCTAGCGACATCACTGAATTTAAACAACACTCTCACTGATACAAAAGTAGTCTTTTTTTTTTGGGGGGGGGGGGGGGAAGACAAAACAATGTAATTTTTATATAATAGGGACAACATCATCAAAAAGAAAAATACTGTGCTCATCAGAGTACTGCAGCCTTTAACTATACAAGTGTAAAATAAACTATTCACATTAAAATTACATAAAATTGATCAAATAATACATTTAGAGCAAGTTCAAATTTTAGGAAAATAGAAATCAAAAACTAAATGAAAAGTATTGAGTCTTAGTTACATATACATAAGTAAAAGATATTTATGTAAGAATTTGTAATCCTTGAACACAAATCTAATTTGTCAGCAACAATCATACCGAAAATCTATTGAAATAAGAATGCATTAATAGAAAAATACAGATACAACATATAATAAACTTTCAATTTGTCCTAAGAAATTTACAATTTAAAGTGTGTATTCACATCGCTAATAAAAAAGAAACGCAAAATCTTAAAGATATTTATATAATTAAATCTCCTCCAGGAGTTTATTAAATAACTTCATATAAAATCTGATGGAATCAGATTTCTTTTACAAATACAGGACAATAATTTGTTCATGAAAATATTATTTGAATGGTGTGTGAACAACTGGTTCTTAAAGAACCTAAATAACCTATATAAAGAACCTAAGATTCAGCATATAAGTATTTAGTATATACAAAAAATTATCAAACACTCAAAAACAGTACTAATGAATCATAATCAATAATACTCAGCTATCATAAGAAATATAAAATCATCAAATTCCTCTATATTACAGCAAAATAAATCAAAACCATACTAACCACAAAATAAAAATCTTAACAAAACATATAAAAATTAACAAGTACTAATTGCAATAGAAAAGTATTCAAATTTTTTTTTCCCTTAAACTATCAATTTTAAATATTTATATGAAAACATTTATTATGAAAAATGTTCTAAAGGAACTGAAAGGGGATTTGAAATGGAATTGAAAGGAGAATACACAACTGAAAATAAAAATATACTTACAAAGGTATGCTCTTTCCTGCTGAGGATTTAAGTTATTCGGTAATACAGTTGGTAAACCAGGGATAAACACTTTTTCTTTTTCATCTCCTCCCCAACGTGACTTGCGTCTTCTCTTCCTTTCTCTTTCCCTTTCTTTTTCTTCTTCAGTTTGATGTTTTTGGCCTGAATTCCAAGAATCTTCTGGAGGCCACTTAGATGATTCTAAAATAAATTAGAAACGGTCAAATGTTGTTATAAAACAGCATATTGTAAGTTGTAACATACAAATTAATTTTCTAAACCAATATTTCCCATCTAAGATCACTTGATGCATCAATAAGGGTTCCATCAGCCATGTATTTATTCCCATTACACTTATAAAAATTATGAATAACAGTGCATAACATTGCATCAATTAAATGGGGATTGCTAAACAACTTAACCATCATGTACCCAGCGTGATTAAGAAAAGAAAAATTAAAGAGGATCAAAACTGGAGAATTTTATCTGAGGGTCAGATCTTTCATTTTTGGATAATTAGCCAGGATATTAATTAAAAACACCATCGAACTCTCATTAAAAATATACTTTTTTTCTCAAAATGGTGCACATCGGCAATTCCTGAGCTGGGTAGCATTCAAGTGTTTTGCTTACAAACATAAAATCAGTATGCATACCACACCTGCTGCCAAAGACATTGGGGTTCCCATTCTACTTAGTTTCGATAGAAAATTCAAAGGTGTACACTGACACTGCCGAAGGCAGTGGAGTCCGCAGTATTATGCTAGTTTGGAAATTTTTTTGTTTAAAAATATAAAATCAAAACAAACCGCAGAGTGCATAACAGTCTTGGTATATGGTGTTGAAGGCAGTGGAAAACCCAATTCTAGGTTTGGTTAGATAGATTTTAGTTTAAAAACTATAAAATAAAATAATTTATCTGTTTCATAATAAAATTGTATTTTTATAATAAAATAAAATTAACATGCTATTTTTGCATGATACACCTAACAGGTATTTTGGGTTTTCTCCTCAAAATAGTAAAAAAATAAAAAATCATGCTAACTCTGCTGTGTCTGCGACAACCATTCCAATAATACACAATTTAAGAGTAACAATGAATATTAATTAATTCTTTTTTTTTATCTTTCACTTTACCCTAGAACCTAGAACAGGGACGGCGAACCTATGGCACACGTGCCAAAAGTGGCACACGGAACAATGATTTTGGCACAGTGTTGCTTGTGGCTCTAAATTAATATACAGTATCTGATATTGCACAAAATATACAAACTTAGATGTTCTGATCTTTTCAGAACTGGATTAATTGGAAATTGCAGAAATTTAATTGCGTTTTTTTAAAATACCATAAATTACCGCATTAGTAAAAGTATCAATGGTAAAATTACTGCAACTTAGAAATTAGTTTCAGAACTATTTAAATAATCTGGTGTTTGACCTTTTAATAATTTTTCCATCTATGACTGGAAGATCATTGTTTTCGCAAATGAATAATACAATAAATCAAATAAAAAGCAGTTGTGATGTAAATCCTGTTCAGTTTGCATTCTGTTGAAATTAACTGAGTATGAACCTAATACCAGGAACGAGAGTGGGTAAAGAACAAAAAGTCTGAAAATACGCGTAAGCTAAAATTTGGTAAAAAACTAAAAGACCGCACGAAATCATATTTCGCAAGAAACGCAAATTTTGTCAAAGTGCTCGAAAAAAATGTGGATTTCGTCAAATAGTCGCTGGAAAAACACTAATTCTGTCAAAAGATCGCAGAAAAAATGCGAATTCCGTCAAAAGATCGCGAAAAAAAATGCGAATTTTGACAAAAAAATCGCGGAAAAACGCAAATTTTGTCAAAAGAGTGTGCAAAAAATGCAAATTTTGTCATAAGATTGCGGAAAAAAAGGAAATTTTGTCAAAAAATCACAGAAAAACGTGAATTTCGTCAAAAAAAGCGGGAGAAGCAAGAATTTCGTCAAAAGATCGCAGAAAAATCGCGAATTTCGTCAAAAGATCGCAGAAAAAAATGCGAATTTCGTCAAAAAATCGCAGAAAAAACATGAATTTCGTCAAAAAATCGCAGAAAAAACATGAATTTCGTCAAAAAATCACGAACAAAATGCGAATTTTGATAACATTACAAACGTAATGTTAATGGGGTTGAGAAAAGATGACGAGTGCATAAAGGCAGTAAAAGCATAAAGCTGAATTTATAACCCCGTTAATGAATTTAAAAAAGGATTTATGAAACAAATTAATTTCAATTAAATGATTAAAGCAGTAAATATCAATAACTAAATAAAAGAAGCAAAGTAAATGTGTGGTAGAAGAAACGAAAACTAGTTTTAAAACAACAACATTTATTAACAACTTAAATAAAAACAATAAATAAAATAAGCTTTAAAAACATAATTTAAATATCACTTATCTGTAATTAATAGCTGGAACTCTTAAATGACATGAAGCAGTTACTTAATATAACACACTCAAATGAGGGGTTAAAATCTCTCGTAAATGTTAACAATGGATGCACAGGAGCTAGATAAACTGATTAAACGTTTCATCAAACGATTCCCAAAATACAGCATGTCGGCGTCAATATGTTCATTCAGGAAAAGATGTGTCAGTTGAGAAGAGCACTATATGTAAAGTTGACGTCGATGTAATATATTCAACTCGAGACGAAACCATTAGACCTTAAAGTCACACAGTAATGAAGAGCTTAAAAATATATCTCCTCCTTTTCACCACTACCGGTATGTAAACATCCTTGTAAGTCCACACCGACACAAGAACGGCGACACGGACAAAGCCGGTCTTTAAAATGTTCTACTATAGAAAAGGCATGTTCGTAAAATACCCTCCATACTTAATAACGTGAAACGGCCAATGTATCGTTACAGGAATTGCTAAAAGAAGACGACATCACTTATTTAAACGATTATAAAACTTATCAAAAAGAAAGCTTCTCAAAAGACAAACTCATCATCATCTCAAGACAAAGCGATTAAAGAAGCACTTCCCGAAACATTAAATTAACTACTTGCCGACTTCAGTCAACAAGTACTTATAAAAAGGCAAGAACTGAAGCTACTGACAAGGGAAGCTCGATGTATTTATCCTAATCGGAAAAATCGAGAAACTTCCATTACGTAATACCAGACACACCCCCCAAATGCAAAGAGCTGATTCGTGGATGAGGGCGTGTCGTCGAATGATGAGTTCGACGCAATTGCCTGAACAGACGACGTCATCTAGCGACAGTCGGAAAAACGTATTCAACTCAAATGGAATCCAGATGTTATACGAATGTTAACATAATCTCCGGCGGTCGTAAATGGAAAGGAAATAAACTTATAAAGCCGAACTGTAAGAAATATTTGGAAGGTATAAAGATACTGCTAAAAAGGTAAGTAAAGACTTTATTGAAATATTTAAATAAAGATTTATAAATAAAAGTATATGAAGTATTTAAATAAAGGAAAAGTTATGCTATGAAGATAGAAATGAGGAAACATGTGTACAGGGGATAAGATATATGGGAGCGCATATATAACAAGTTTCGTCTAAAGATCGCAGAAAAAACGCAAAATTCGTCAAAAGATCCTGAAGAAAAAAACGAATTTTGGCAAAGGATCACGAAAAAACGCAAATTTCGTGAAAGAGCCGCTGAAAGAGTTAGAGGAATTTAGTTAAAGGATAGAGGGAAAAAATGTGAATCGTCAAAAGGCTACAAAAAAAGCTAATTTCGTCAAAGGATTGCAGAAAAAAAACGAATTTCGTCAAAAGATCGAGGAAAATACGCGAATTCCGTCAAAAGACCGAGGAAAATACGCGAATTCCGTCAAAAGATCAAAGAAAATATGCGAATTCCGTCAAAAGATCAATAGAGCGCATATATAACAAGTTTCGTCTAAAGATCGCAGAAAAAACGCAAAATTCGTCAAAAGATCCTGAAAAAAAAAACGAATTTTGGCAAAGGATCACGAAAAAACGCAAATTTCGTGAAAGAGCCGCTGAAAGAGTTAGAGGAATTTAGTTAAAGGATAGAGGGAAAAAATGTGAATCGTCAAAAGGCTACAAAAAAAGCTAATTTCGTCAAAGGATTGCAGAAAAAAAACGAATTTCGTCAAAAGATCGAGGAAAATACGCGAATTCCGTCAAAAGACCGAGGAAAATACGCGAATTCCGTCAAAAGATCAAAGAAAATATGCGAATTCCGTCAAAAGATCAAAGAAAATATGCGAATTCCGTCAAAAGATCGAGGAAAATACGTGAATTCTGTCAAAAGATAGCGGAAAAAAACGCGAATTTCGTCAAATAATCGCAGAGAAAGCGATGCAATTCTGGCGCGATATGTCTCGTTTGGTGCATTTTTCCGCTGCCAGAAAGAAAAAAACGACAAAATTCTTTTTTTTTTTCACAGATAAAAATAAAAAAATTTCTCAAAAATTTACGAAAAGTCGAAAATTCCGATAAAAGTCAGAAGAATCTCATCCCTGTAATACTAATGATTTTTCTTCTAAGATGCAACAACACAATCACATAATTTTTTTAAATAATTTCTAAAATGTAATTGTTTTTAAGATTATTACATTGTAATACTCATTTTTAAAAAATCTTAATAAGAGATTTTTATTTAAGATTTTTTTAATCAACTAAATTTGTTTATTAGTTGACACGTCAAAGCCATGTAAAATATTTTTGGAAAAAATTTGGCATGCGGCTATAAAAAGGTTCGCCAACCCTGACCTAGAAGATATTAATAAAAATTCAATACAAACTCAAAAGGTGATTAAAAAAAATGCAAGTACATTGTTGCATCATAAAAAATATAATGCATCATTTCCCATTCAAATTAATTTAAATAATATAATTTATTTCAATTTTACAACTTAAATTAACATTTTCAAACACCTAATTTCTAATCACAAGTTTTAAACTTACAATGTAAATTTTAATGATAAATAATTCAATATTTCCTTATTTTTCAATGTAAACATTATCTCTTATTAAGATTATTTAAGTGCAATTAGTATTTTATTATATTTCAGTAATTTAACTTTCAAATTTCTTTCAACATACATCGCGAATGTGTAAACACATCGGAATTTTCTAAGTCTAAAATATAAAAAATGGAAATCTTTTATTTATCAATATTTCCCTTTTAAATCATATTATGTGGATAGAAATATTTATTTCTAGCCGATTGCAAAATTTTCAGTGACTTGTGGTAAATACTTTGGCAGAAATACGCAAAAATGTATTTTCTATCTTTTCTCATTTTTAATTTCGGCGCGCGACGCCATGAGATCATTCTTTCCGACATTTTGAAAGTTCCAGCAAGAAGGGTATTCCCCTTTGCCAAACAGACGCTTAGTTCAATACCGGACGTCTGCTAAATCGTTTAACATTCCTTTTGGAACACGCACGTTGTGTGTGACGTCAGGCGCGGGGAGGATAGGCGTTTTTAATTGGCTGGCGCGCTCTGTAATGGCTTTTCATGTTTGAAACTCTTCTGGAAAAGTCATCATTCTTCACCAGGGAGCCGTTGGAGCAAGTAACTTGTGGGGGCTGCGACGCCGTGCTTTTTTAGCCGGTTGTTGCGGCAGAGGAGTTCGGCGAGCGAGTGAGAAGAGTTCGACGTTTCGTTAGGCCTTAGCGGCCGTATATCATCTAAAGGAAATATAATATTTTTCTCTTCAAGAAACATTTCTAAGTAAATTTCATGGAACATTAATTGAAAGCCCTGAATGGTTCTTCTGCTCATCGATATTTTATTGTTCTTCGATCAACAAATATGAATTGAACATCTGTTTTTTTTGTCGATGCAATAAATAGTAAATTGCCTATGTAAAGAACCGAAATCGTCAAAATCTGCATTTCTGAAAGAAGTTCTTAAACTTCCTATTTCCAATTTTCCAAATCCGTAACTTCTCATTCGCTTCAGATTCGCATTGAATAAAAAGAAATAGAATCTACATTCCCGAAGGAGGATTGTCGACAGCATGTATCCAGTTTTCCAAATACAAGAGTCCTTCTACGTCCCTAGTTGATCTTGACTTTACACTCCTGAACTTTAAGCCCTAGTTTAACTTTACATTCCTGAACTTAAATCCCTAATTTAACTTTACATTCCTGAACTTTAATCCCTAATTTGCAAAAAGAAATATTACGTAAACTTCTGCTTTTTCTTAGATGATAATATGTCTCTAATTGTCTAAAATTATAGTAAATTTCACATTCACTTTGATAATCTTTACATAATTCATAATGTAAGAATGCATTCAAATCAGCAAATTTTATATATGTTTAAATAAACGTCATTTGTGAATTATCTTTCTGTGTTCAAGTACTTGGGTGAGTGTTTACTTTTCTTTATTTTTTTTCAGCTACGATAACTAGTAAATATAATTTTATTTGATCTTATATAATTTAAAATAATTCTAAAAAAACCACATTTGGCAATGTCAACCACTTACGTCATCGGCTGTAGTGTAATTTTGAGCTTATGAATCGGAATTAATTTTGTTCAATTCAAACTTTGGATTGAATTTCACTCTCCAATTCATTAAGCCCAACTTTACAGTACATTAATGGTGCCGTTAACTTAGTGATTTCATTCTTGGAGTTATTGTTTTAAGCATTTTTAATATTAATTTTTTCTTTTCACTCATAGGCATTAATTGATGCCATAACTTTAAAGATCGGAGATCGGGTTTCATTACTTTTTCATGATATTAGATAAAGTATATTTATTAATTAACTTATTAATTATTTAATCATTTATTTTAAAAATAATACTCACTAAACTTATATATATATTTTTTTTCTCTCTATTTCATGTGCGGACCCCATATTGGTGCAATATATTTTTAAAATATACATGATTTATATTTTTATTTATTTTCCTTTTAAGATTTGATTCTATAAATATATGTAAAGAAAAGAAATTTGATTTTTCAAAGATTTATTTGCTAATATTTTTTTCATAAATTGAAAAAACGAAAACTTTATATATTACACTTTGAATTTATAATGATTTATTGTTGCATGTTTTGATATTTGTAGTTATTGTGTTCCTTTTTTTTCTATTTTGGGGGATTTGTACATTTTTGCGTATATTTATTTACTTTAACTGTATTGCACATTAATATGCATTTTTAGAAAATTTTTAAAAAAGTAATCTTCCATTTTTTTTTATGATTTTTTTTCTTTCCTTCATCATTTTAACAAACTTTTCCATTATTATTTTTTTATTTGCTTTGCTTTAGGATAATTTATTTGTCATACATCAGTGTTTTAGTATACCTTTTGATTTTTCACGTGTATACAAATTATTACGATATGGCAAATGATTTGCAATTAAACGCGCTTATGGCAGCGATTCCCACTTTCCATGGAAAAGAAGGGGAAAATGTACATTTTTTCATTAAAAACATTAGTGATGTCTGTAACATACAGAATTGGAACGACGAGAATCGTATTCTACTCTTCCGCCTGTATTGTAGAGACAAGGCGCAGGAATATGTTGCGAGCGATCCAGAAATTAACAATATTGATAATTTTGAAAATTTTGTGCGTTTATTTAGAGCAAAATTTAGCAGAGAAGAGAATTTCCAGGAAACCTCTTATCAGTTCTCAAATATAAGACAAAAACCTAAACAGACAGTGAAGGAGTTGGCTGAGGTAGTAAAAAAATTAGTCAATCGATTGGTTCCGAACGCTGAGGATATCCCTCAAATGGTCATTCTAAAGCAAAAATTGATGTTTAATAAATTGCTCGAAGCTCTTAGACCGGATATTAAAACAGAGGTACTTAAACTTGGAAAGGAAAATTTTGATGATCTGGTTTCTAGTGCTATGGATTGCGAAAAAGCTTTGGAACAGCAATGCTCTTTCTCAGTCAACACCATCAACGCGACGCAGGTTTCAAACAACAGCAGTCAGGACTCGTTGATTACAATTTTGTTGAAACAACAAGAAAATTCAAATAAATTATTGCAGAGTATGGCGGAGCAGTTAAAAGGATTAAAAGAAGAGCGGACTGTTTGCCATATCTGTAACAAACAGCATAATACGCGCGATTGCTGGTTTTTTCCGTCTTTGCATAATAGGGGATTTTTTTCGCCGCAGCAAAATTTTTCTGGTCAGGGTAACAGTGCTGCTAATCAAGCAAGTAATTTTTTAAGTCCTAACAGTAATTCTCCAAGTAATGATAGATATTTTGAGAATCAGGGCAGAAACTTTGCTGGAGATTTTAGAAGAGGTAGCGATAACAATGTGCAGAGATTCAATAGGGGCAGAGGTAGAAATAATTATCGACCATATCGTGGCAGAGGCAGAAGAAATAATTTAAACTTCTAGAGGGTTCTGATGATATTTTGCACAATTTTTCCCCTCAATCTCACAGAGCCCTAGATGATAAATTTTTGCACGAGGGTATGAATTATTCTGATACTGCTGTTAACATTCCCAAATCACTTATGTCATGTTTTTCTGATGATTCTCCACTTCCTTTAATTAAATTAACATTTGGAAAACATAACTTTATTGGTCTTCTGGATTCTGGTGCAAATCTTTCTCTTATACAACCTAAAACTATTAACTTACTTAAACAAAACAATAAACTTAACTTTTTATCTAGATCTGTAAACATCAAGACCATCAATAATTCCAGTGTTCCTTATTTTTCTGCTGTACAATTAAACTTTAAAATTCGTAATAAATGGTTCAGCAATGTGTTTTTCGTTACCCATGATAATTGGCACTCTAACTACCAAATTATTCTCGGTTACGATTTTTTAAACCGAAATAAAGTTTTGTTAGACTCTGCCAACTCTCAACTTATCATGGGAAACCTCACATTTCCTTTCGAAAATAAAAATCCTGATTCTACTCAAACTTCTAATTTTAACAATGAAAATCTAAGTTCCAATGACAATAATACTATTCATGATATTTCAAATTCCAATGCTGAATCACATGAAAATATTAATTCTCTCTCTAACGATATTAATCATGAAGATTCCAAAAACTTTGTCACACCAGCTAACCGTGTCATTATTCGGCCAAATCATGGCAGGATTATAAGACTTAAAGCATTACATAAAATTAACAATTCATTTAACTATTTATTTGTTCCATTAACTACCAAATTGCCACTAAACTTAGATATTAGCCTTCATGAAGCAAATGTTAACAATTCTATTCTTCTGTATGTATTCAACAACAATAGTCAAAAAATTGTCCTCAACAAAAATACTAAATTAGGTTACTTAAAACAAATTTCTAAAGATCAAATTTCTACGCATGACAACAGTAAAACATACCAGGTAAATTCGCTAATTTGTGATGATATTTTAGAACTTCGTAAAAATGAACTAAAAGCTAATAATTTTCAAGTTGATCACTTACCTGAATCAGATAGGAAGAGAGTTCTCAAACTTCTTATGAATAATTCAGCTGTTTTTTCTTCTTCATACAGTACACTGGGATGTACAGATAAAGTTGTTCCTCAGTTTAACTTACTGCATGATTTTGCTTTACAAACAAAACCATATCCCATTCCTAGAATTGCCAAGGAGTTTGCTAGAAATGAAATCGCTGATCTTCTGAAGGCTGGCATTATAGAAAATTCAACCTCAAACTACTGTTTTCCAGTCATTTTTGTTAAAAAGAAGACGTTACCTACTGATGACCCTAACAAACTTAAATTTCGTATGGTTATCGACTATCGATTACTTAATGCAATTACTGAACCTTATAAAATTTGTTTACCAAAAATCAACGACATTATGCAAAATATATCGGGCAAAAAATTCTATACTGTTTTGGATTTAAAAGCCGCATTTTTTCAAATTCTTCTTCAACAGAAGGATAGGGCCAAACTGGCATTTGCAACGGAGTATGGGAATTATCAACCTAAACGCCTGCCATTTGGATGTGTGAACTCAACTTCTTATTTTCATACTTTAATAAATAACTGCCTTAGCTCATTAAGAGGTAAAAATGTTCAATATTTTCTAGATGACATAATTGTTGCTGCTGATTCGTTGGAGGAAATGTTAATATGGTTGCAGAAAGTTTTTGACAAATTGAGAGAATTTAACCTCACTTTAGACCCTAAAAAGCTTCAAATATGTAAAGAACAAATAACATACCTAGGTTTTAAATTACACAAAAACGGTCACTCTCCTTCTACTGATAATGTAAACAAAATCAATAGATTTCCCATTCCTACAAACCTGAAACAAGTTCAAAGTTATCTGGGTATGATAAATTATTTCCGTCATTTAATTTTCGATTTTGCAAAAATAGTACAACCTATTGTAAATTTAACGAGAAAAAAGGTAAAATTCTTCTGGAGCAATGACTGTCAAAATGCTTTTCTCAAGATTCAGGAAATTTTGCTTACTAATCCAACAGTTAAAAATTTTGATGATAGTAAGGATGTTTATTTGGTTACTGATGCATCTATGGTTGCAATTTGCGGAATTCTTATGCAAAAACACAATGACAAATTCTACCCCATTGAATTTTATTCCAAGCAATTAAATCAGGCAGAATCTAAATACCCTTCAATCAAACGTGAATTTTATGCTATCTATTCCTCTGTTAAACATTTTTCTGAATTCTTGTACGGTAGACAATTCAAAATTCTAACAGATGCTAAAGCTTTAACCTACCATTTAAACCTAGAAAAACAGGCTGAAATTATAACTAGATGGCTTTTATATTTGCAGAGTTTTAATTTTAAGGTTGAGCACATTCCTGGGCTTGTTAATCCAGCCGATTTTCTTTCTCGTGTCGTGGACCTTCCTAATAATCCTAATTTATATGTAAATGCATTAAATATTTTTATACCTACTAACGACTCACTAACTACCGAAAATATACTAAAAGAGCAGCAAAATGATGAAAAACTTAAAGAAATCCGGGAAAAAATAATTGCCAAAACATGTTCTAACACTAATTACTCAATCAATCCTAATAACGATCTTTTAATGTTTGCTAAAAAGAAATCTGGTAATGTCAATAGAGTAAAGAAAATCGTTATTCCTAAAACATTAATCAATAGTTGCATTGCCCTTGCTCACCAAGCTCATTTTGGAATGATAAAAACGGTTGAGACAATTTCCAGGAATTATTTCTGGCACGGAATGGTTCAGGATGTTCAAAATTTTGTAAATAACTGTGAAAAATGTCTTCCCTACAAAAGTAAACAAACCAACACAAAACCTTCCTTCATTTCCAAGTGTGAATTAGCTCCCGGAGAGATGCTTGCAATAGATATTGTGGGTAAACTCCCCAGGTCACATGACGGTAAATTTTTTATTCTCACCATCGTTGACCACTATTCACGCTTTCTGGAAGCTATTCCGCTTAGAGATGCTACTTCCCCATCTATAATTAAAGCTTTAAACGACTACTTTTCGAGGTTTGGTATACCAAAAATTATATTATCTGATAACGCCAAAAACTTTACCTCTGATGTCTTTCTAACCTTTCTTAAATCTCTCAATATCAAACGTAGAAATTCGTCCATTTACTTCCCGAGGTCGAACGGTGTTATCGAACGTATTCATCGATCCCTGAAAGAATCAGTTGCTTCACTATCTGATCAAATAATTGAATGGTCTGATAGATTGAAATTTTTTGTGCTTCACTACAATAATTCTAAACATTCTGTAACTAATTTTAGTCCTGCAAACTTATTTTTTGGCAGAGATTTAAACTTACCTATTGATACTTTCTTACCACCTAAAGATGCTGAAGAACCTTCACAATACTTTAAACAACAACAAGAACATATCAAAACAACCAGAGAATTAGTTAAACTTAATGAACAAAAATATTTTAAAATGAATGCAAAATTTCTTAAAGGTCGTTCTCCTCCAAAGTTGAAAATTGGCGACAAAGTTTATTTAAAGAATTTCAATCATACTAATACCTTCCATGCAAAAAATTCAGGTCCTTTTAAAATTATCCAGATATGCAATAACGATAACTATCAAATTCAACATATGACTGATCCAACAATCAGAATTATGACAGTGAATGTATCAAAACTCATCTCAACAGGATGTTAGTTTTATTTGTTTTCTACTCACTTAATTTTCTTTTGTTATGGACATTTAAATTTTTTTGGGGCACTACAATCTTCCTACAAATGTAAATCCCATTTTTTCTAATTTCCATTTTAGTGTCTTCATATGTATATATATCTCTCTGAATTACAATTTTTTTTTTTAAACAATACAGTGGTAACATCTGTATCAATTCTATGAGTTTTCAATATTTTGCTGGCGAAATACTAGTGGTCACGGAATGTAAGCGCTTACGTACTGTCCATTACTGTTCACTCATACAATTGATTAAGCATACTGATTTATTGATTTCATTATTTTACAATTCTATATTTTATAATAGGTACTATCCTTCATCTAATTTTTTTTCTACCTTAATTTAAATGATGGGAATGCAATATTATGTTGCCACAGATTTTTTTTTGTATGTTCATCTTTGTTAATTTTTGAACAATATATATCCATATCATATTGAAATTGAGGGGTGATCTCAACATATAAACTTTTACTGCTTATTCATGTGATGTTTTATTTTAAATTTAATTATAGGATCCTATATAACTATTATTAAAAATTATGAGAAAATATATATAAAAAAATTAATATATTTTTGAGACAACTTTAATAAATTACAAATAAAAAAAATACAAATGAAAATTTATATATGTTCCAGAAATTATATGAAAAATTATCAATGCTCAAATCTCCTAGCTGCAGCTCTTTGAATACTAGTGGAGATATTTTATGAGAATACGATGGAGCAACTGCTCTAAGTTATTTCTCTTTTTCTTTCAGTTCCCAACAAATTTATAGCGAGCACACACAGAAGGTAAATTCGGCATAGCTTGGGGCAAAAAATAATCACAAAATTAGTACCCTTCCGATAAATCCTTCAAGGTGCAACTATTCATAATTTAAAGGGAATAACATTCTATATTGTAAATTTCAGTGTCCAAGATCACATATGATCTATTTTAAAATTCACAGCTTAATGTCTTAAATTTTTTTAATTTAATGGGCACAACTATCATTCTGAACAATGTACATTTGTTTTTTGTTCAAGAAATTGATGGTATTTTACAATGTAAACAAAATAAATACTACAAATAATGATATACAGTTGTCTCAGCTACATCACAATTGCAGTATTATCCTGTTTTAATTTTATTGGTTTGATTTTGCAATACTTGAAAACTTTATGCAGCATTTTGTTTGTTTTTTTAAATATGATTACACATATAGTTTTATTTTTATCATAGTTGCAATATGTCTACTGTTAGGGGTTTGCACATGAAAAGATTACATTTTTATAGGCCAATTAGAACCTCACCCATGCAGTGTTTTGTTTATATATAAATTTTAGTGGTTTGTTTCCACCTGTACCATGTTTGTTATTGTTTGATATTGTGTTACAATTCTATTTCTACTTGTACTGTGTATTCTTGTTTGGTATTGTGTTTATATATTTGTTTTGTTGTATTGTGTTTATTGTTGTTTAATATTGTGTAGTTTACCTTTAAATTTGCATAGAATTATCTGCAGATGGTTCATCTTTTCGAACCTGTCAGCTAAAAATTTTTTTTTTATCCTTTTTTTTTCTGCTACCGGGAGATAAAATGTTGCATCATAAAAAATATAATGCATCATTTCCCATTCAAATTAATTTAAATAATATAATTTATTTCAATTTTACAACTTAAATTAACATTTTCAAACACCTAATTTCTAATCACAAGTTTTAAACTTACAATGTAAATTTTAATGATAAATAATTCAATATTTCCTTATTTTTCAATGTAAACATTATCTCTTATTAAGATTATTTAAGTGCAATTAGTATTTTATTATATTTCAGTAATTTAACTTTCAAATTTCTTTCAACATACATCGCGAATGTGTAAACACATCGGAATTTTCTAAGTCTAAAATATAAAAAATGGAAATCTTTTATTTATCAATATTTCCCTTTTAAATCATATTATGTGGATAGAAATATTTATTTCTAGCCGATTGCAAAATTTTCAGTGACTTGTGGTAAATACTTTGGCAGAAATACGCAAAAATGTATTTTCTATCTTTTCTCATTTTTAATTTCGGCGCGCGACGCCATGAGATCATTCTTTCCGACATTTTGAAAGTTCCAGCAAGAAGGGTATTCCCCTTTGCCAAACAGACGCTTAGTTCAATACCGGACGTCTGCTAAATCGTTTAACATTCCTTTTGGAACACGCACGTTGTGTGTGACGTCAGGCGCGGGGAGGATAGGCGTTTTTAATTGGCTGGCGCGCTCTGTAATGGCTTTTCATGTTTGAAACTCTTCTGGAAAAGTCATCATTCTTCACCAGGGAGCCGTTGGAGCAAGTAACTTGTGGGGGCTGCGACGCCGTGCTTTTTTAGCCGGTTGTTGCGGCAGAGGAGTTCGGCGAGCGAGTGAGAAGAGTTCGACGTTTCGTTAGGCCTTAGCGGCCGTATATCATCTAAAGGAAATATAATATTTTTCTCTTCAAGAAACATTTCTAAGTAAATTTCATGGAACATTAATTGAAAGCCCTGAATGGTTCTTCTGCTCATCGATATTTTATTGTTCTTCGATCAACAAATATGAATTGAACATCTGTTTTTTTTGTCGATGCAATAAATAGTAAATTGCCTATGTAAAGAACCGAAATCGTCAAAATCTGCATTTCTGAAAGAAGTTCTTAAACTTCCTATTTCCAATTTTCCAAATCCGTAACTTCTCATTCGCTTCAGATTCGCATTGAATAAAAAGAAATAGAATCTACATTCCCGAAGGAGGATTGTCGACAGCATGTATCCAGTTTTCCAAATACAAGAGTCCTTCTACGTCCCTAGTTGATCTTGACTTTACACTCCTGAACTTTAAGCCCTAGTTTAACTTTACATTCCTGAACTTAAATCCCTAATTTAACTTTACATTCCTGAACTTTAATCCCTAATTTGCAAAAAGAAATATTACGTAAACTTCTGCTTTTTCTTAGATGATAATATGTCTCTAATTGTCTAAAATTATAGTAAATTTCACATTCACTTTGATAATCTTTACATAATTCATAATGTAAGAATGCATTCAAATCAGCAAATTTTATATATGTTTAAATAAACGTCATTTGTGAATTATCTTTCTGTGTTCAAGTACTTGGGTGAGTGTTTACTTTTCTTTATTTTTTTTCAGCTACGATAACTAGTAAATATAATTTTATTTGATCTTATATAATTTAAAATAATTCTAAAAAAACCACATTTGGCAATGTCAACCACTTACGTCATCGGCTGTAGTGTAATTTTGAGCTTATGAATCGGAATTAATTTTGTTCAATTCAAACTTTGGATTGAATTTCACTCTCCAATTCATTAAGCCCAACTTTACATACATAAACTTATATCTTTTAATCAATCTAACAATTTTAAAACATATTTGACTTTTCAATGATAATATTTAATAATTGTGCAATTTTTAGTTTAAGAATAATTAACTAAGGACAAAACAATTAAAATGTGACGAGTAAATAAAATTTCAAAGAAAATAATAAATTAAAATAAATATGTATACTTCTTATGTGTAAAAAGAATGTGAGAAAATTATATTTAGGATGTTTTATCCAGGGATGGCAAAAAAATAAACAAACAAAAAATGGTTTATTTGGTTTAAACCAGGTTTTTTTTTGTTTAAACCAGGTTTTTTTTAATATAATTTTCTATTGCATACAGATGCATAATGTTGATAAAATAAACATTGTTGGATATTATATAATTCCTAATTTCATTTGGAAATATTCAAATTAAATAGTTACAGTCAATTAAGTAGAAAATTGAAATCATTAATTTAAACAATATTTATTAGTAACAGCTATGTTTTATGTTCAAAGAATAAACTGCTCTACATAGTGAAACATTGAAAATTGTATGAAGAATCTTTTGATTAATAATATAATCAATAGGGGAGAGTGGGATGGAATGGGACGGTGGGAGGAGTGGGTCAGTAGTTTTTTTCTCTTTATGTATCATTCTAAATGTTTCATCAGTCACACACTAGATGAAGCAATGGCAGCCCAATCTTCAGTTAAAAAAAGTTGCTGATCTGCATAAGTTTGCAATTATATAAAGGAAAAGATTATTTAAAGAATCAAAAGTAAATTTGCTTCGTATACTTTTTATGCTTTCTGTATATTAATGACTTGTTTATACATAGACGTAATAGTTTCCCTATTCATAGAACATTATACTGTATATTATCCATAATTTAAACTAAGCCTGAAAGCAGCATTTTTGTTTATACAAGAAGGGAGGAATGGGACAAGTACAGTTCCTTCTTTTTAATAAAATTAATGTAAATTGCTAATATGCAAATATTTTTAAATTGTTACATTGATACTATATACATTTACTTCGAAATCTATATATATATTTCTCTTACGTAGCGCTAAAAAAAAAAAAAGGGCTGTATTTGTAGCTTGTTATTTGGCAACAGCCAAAGCAACGTTTCTCAGTGATAGTTACGGTCAAATGTCCCAAAACACTCAGCAAATCAAAATCCAGACAGGATCTCTCTTTTAACGCAAACCGTTTGTGCAATACATGAATGACAATTGCTATTGGTCCGTTTTACAGTGACGTAGCTTTTTTATCCAAGGTTGTATTTAGACACAGGCGAAAACATTTTTTTTACATTTCGATAGCGTGATACGTAGCATGTTTTATAGCGTCTTATTATAGTTTTAAATTAATTTAAGCCATGGTTTTCAATACTATAGGCAAAATGAAAGGAGAAGGACCCCATCTGACACTAACATGCCATTTAAATTTAAACGGCATCAATTTCCTGTTCGCTTAGCTTTCTCCATGATGATCAACAAGTCATAGCGCCAAACTTTTGATAAATGCATTTTTATTTATATTTTCAACAAAATTTTCAATTACTTTTTTAGGAATTAAAATATTTTTAAATTTCATATGTTGCTTGCTCGGATCTCATAGCAGCCCAACTAAAAATATTTTTTATTTTGTTTTGAAAACTTATTTTGTAGTGAAAACTTTTCACTAAGTTTTTTAATTAATTCTGTTTCCAAGGTACGTTTTCATGTATATTTTCAACAGTTTTCCATTACTTTTTTATACATTAAAAATATTTGTAAATTTAATATGTTGTAATGATTTATGATAGCACTCATTCTGGCTAGAGTTGACATAAATAGTGGCGAGCGATCGAAACGAGCTGGGATCGCGTAGCGATCCCAATATGAATTGCGTAGCAATTCGTGGGAGTTGGTGAGTGTTAGCGAGCAGGGGGCTGAGCCCCCTAGTATAAATAAATTGAACTTATGATTTTTAATGTCATCTGTGACTGGCAATCCTGAATTTTCCTTCCAGCGATGAAGATACTGAAATCTGAATAATCTTCCCCAATCCAAAAAAATTATTTCACGACTTGACAAAACCTTAAACATCATTGTATTTTGTTATTAACAGCTGCTAATAATCAGCATTTATTAAATGAAAATATTTTATGCTACATATTGAAAATTATTTATCTATTTTATCTTTTCTAATTTTGCATGTTTTAAGATAAATCTTTCGAGTACCAGACATGTTCATCAGCACATGCTAATTTTCCTTTTGCATGCATAGAAACATGACCTAAACTCATTATGTCTCATGTTGACTGCTGAGATGAAGTGTTAAAAGTAGAAATTACTTCTATCAATAATTTAAAACACTTAAATTACAAAAAAAAAAAAAAAAAAGAGAAAACATTATGTTAAATTTGTTTTTAAAAAAACCAAATTTTTTTTAGAAAGAATTAATGCACGGATTTTCATCAAATTTCAGATTCAGTTAAACCTTGATAAATATTGGCACTGATTATGTTTTTGGTGTAAATTGCCCAACAGCTGGTGCTACTATGCTGCATTTATCACGATTTCTGCAATAGCTCTATCTCAAGAACTAACCAGTTTTCATCTAACTTGGGATTCAGTTAGACGTTGACACAAGTTTTTGGAAACGTATGTGGAAAAATCAAGATGTTTTCTTGAAGATTATTGATGAACATGAAGAAGAAGTAGATACAAACATAAGTAATATAATTAACAATATTGCTTTGTATAAAGAAGTAAAACATCTATAATCAGTCTGTAGAAACACACTAGTTTTCACTGGATGTGCTAGAGAGATTCCTATAAATTCTAGACACTTTTGAAATCTGAAGAACTTAGAATTTATAATAAATGCTAACGGAAAAGATTTGATAACTGTATCACACCAGCTCACATTTTATCATACATGCTGAATCCAAAATACATGGGGGAGGGACTTACTAATGACAAAGAAGAAATAGCAAAGAAATGGGTGAATGACATTGATAAAAAAAATTTTGCCATTGATTGTTAAATTTTCAATTAAGGCATCTCCATTTCCTGATACAATCATACATAATCCATCACCAGCAGAATGGTGGTAATCACTGAAAACATACAATGACTTAGAAAATATTTCAAATTTTTGCATGTCATTTTTTTTCACTGCGTAGCCTCATCAGCAAACATTGAACATATTTTTTCCAATTTCAGCTTGATTCAAAACAAACTTAGAAATAGGCTTGGATTACAAACTGCTACAAAATTGGTAATGGCTTATAAAATGTTAAATTCTAAAGACAAACAACTTGCTCCTGATACTGAAGCATTTGACAACTATTAAATATCTTACAACCTTTATGTATCTTGAATAACAAAATGTCATAGTATGCATTTCTGTTAATTTCTTTATTATTTCCTGGTTATTTTACATCTAATATTTTAAGTAAAAGAAATTTTGGTACTTTTCTGTTATACGGACACCATGCCAAAATGTATGCTAATGTGCCAGTTATTTCAACCCTGATTGTGTATTTTTATTGTAAACTATGCGACGTAATGCCATAGTTCGTAATATGCCATCATATACCATATCTATATACACATCATATACATATATTCGTATGGACATGCCATAGTTTGTAAAAGTCTAATTTTCAAATGTTGTATTTTTTAAATGATCACTTTACTATTGACAATGTTTTTACTTTCTTCTATCTTCAATAGAAGAAAGTATTGTAATCGAAATTTTTTTCGACTTCCGGTTTTCGACGGATTTGCATGTTTTAGGGGTCAGAGATTCCAAAAAACATGTTTATAGAAAATGTCTGTCTGTCTGTGTGTCCGTCTGTCCGTCTGTCTGTCGCCATTGTACCATCAAAAAGTGTATGAAGTTATGTATAGAATTAAACCAAAATTTTATTATAAGTTTTTGGCTATGGCAAGCAGGTCCTCCCGGAATTTGGAAAAAATTCGCCGGTAGGGGGCGCTGATATAACAATTTTTGTGCGATTTTGAATATTGTACCATCCAAAAGTGTATAGAGTTATGCATAGAAATGAACCAAATTTTTAGTTTAAGTTTTTGGATATGACAAGCAGGTCCTCCCTGAATTTGGAAAAAATTCGCCGGTAGGGGGCGCTGTAAATGCGTTTTTTGTGCGTTTTTGAATATTGTACCATCAAAAAGTGTATGAAGTTATGCATAGAATTGAACCAAATTTTTATTTTAAGTTTTTGGCTATGGCAAGCAGGTCCTCCCTGAATTTGGAAAAAATTCGCCGGTAGGGGGCGCTGTAATAGTGATTTTTGTGCGATTTTGAATATTGTACCGCCCAAAAGTTTATGAAGTTATGCATAGAATTAAACCAAATTTTTATTTTAAGTTTTTGGCTATGGCAAGCAGGTCCTCCCTGAATTCGGAAAAAATTCGCCTGTAGGGGGCGCTGTAATAGCGATTTTTGTGCGATTTTGAATATTGTACCGTCCAAAAGTGTATGAAGTTATGCATAGAATTAAACCAAATTTTTATTTTAAGTTTTTGGATATAGCAAGCAGGTCCTCCATGAATTTGCAAAAAATTCGCCGCTAGGGGGCGCTGTAATAGCGATTTTTGTGTGATTTTGAATATTGCACCATCGAAAAGTGTATGAAGTTATGCATAGAATTGAACCAAATTTTATGTGTTTATTTTTGGTCATGTCACGAAGGTCCTCCCTGAATTTGGAAAAATTCTGCCGGAAGGGGGCACTATAATTGCGATGTCTGTACCATTTTCATTATTGTACCATCGAAAAGTGTATGAAGTTATCCATATAATTGAACCAAATTTTTTGTGCATGTTTCTGGCTATGGCAAACAAGTCCTCCCTGAACTTGAAAAAATTCCGAAAGAAGGGGGCGCTATAATTCAGATCTCTGTGCCATTTTCATTATTGTACCATCGAACAGCGTATAAAATTAGGCATACAGTTGAACCAAAATGTTTGTGCTTGTTTTTGGCTTTGCCCAACAGGTTCTCCTTGAATTTGGAAATATTGCGCGGTAAAGGGGCTCCGTGCTAGCGATTTTTGTATACTCTTCTTGATTTTTCGTAGTTCTATTGTGCATCGGCGGCTCATGCAGCGGCGGGAACTCGCTTCCTGCTATGCCGGCTATTCGCAAACAGCTGATAACGACAGAATAAGGAAAAATTAATAATTTTAACAAATATCATGATATAGATTAACTCGTTTTTAGTCCGTTTAATTGACTTGAGCAGAAATTTAAGATGAAAATCAAAGTTGGTATAGTATTGAACTAATAATATTGAAGTATTAACATGTGTAACTAGGTTTTGAAATATTAAGATGTATAAGATAGAAGAAAGTTTTGGGATTGGCACATCCAACTAGTTTTCTTTAATTTTTCAAATGTTTCAATTTACGCGATTTTCATTTTGCACCAACTATTACGCTTGGCGATACCCTTGTCCATATAACGGAAAAGTATCAAATTTTTTTATCACATTTACTACCGCTTATTGAATGGTCCCCCTACAGTAAAATGTGTATAACTGAATGTCCCAGTAGCAGAAAGTTCGAGACGGGAGACGGGCGTCGCAGATTTTCTTTTCTAGTTTGCAGATTATTTCTCTAATGAACCTTTATTCCGCTTTATATTATGTTTAACTCTTTATTACTTAACACAAAAACTTAAGATTATTATCAGTAAAATTAATAAAATGCACAATAACGTCAAAGGTAAGTGATCGTTTGATTAACATTTCAATTGTAAAATATTTTACCTGCAGATTATTTTCTGCCCCTGGAGTATCTGTTGCAGACACATGGAGAATTTTCTGCTACTGGGCTGAATGTTTTTATGCACATATTAAATTATTAATGTATTACAATCACAGGTTTCATTTCAATATAACATTTTCTTAATTGTTATTTCATCATATGACTTTTTAAAAAATAAGATTTGAGACTGTCAAACATTAAAAAAAAATTATATCTATTTTTAATTTTGTAAACTGATTATTAATTGCAATGGAACTGCTTTATGGTGTGCAGAGAATATATCGTTCATTTACAGGAACACACAAAATAATTTGGCTACAGAAGAAATTGAACTATTGAAGCCTATGAACAATAATTGCCTGAAGTGCGTTTTCAGTTGTGGTATGCATTTTTAAATTGAACTATTTTTTTAAAATATTACTTGGTGTCAGATAAATTCTATAGATCATATACAGGGCTGCACAAAATTTTTCAAGAACATTTCCATTTATTCATGGAAATTACTGAATTGAAATTTTTAACCGTGCTATTCGTTTCAATGAAATAACTTTTAGCATACTATCTAGTAGAGTCCTGCGTGGGTCGGGTTCTACCCGACCTGAACCCGCAAATTCCATTTTAAGTCAACCTGCAACCCGACCCGAACCCGCAAAAATAATTTCAGGCAACTTGCAACCCGACCCGAACCCGAGGTGTTTCAACCCGCACCCGACCCGAACCCGCAATATTTCAATCCGCAATGTAAGGAAAGCAAATCATATTTTAATACCATTATGAAAATAATCTACAATTGTATATCTAATAAAGTTCTGTACTAGTCTGGCCCGAGAGCCGCGGCGGGGCGGCAAAATTTCAAACTGGTTAGGCCGCTTTATTAGGACACTTTTTTCAACGGGCCGAGGCGGCAAAAAAAGTGAACGGCCCTGCCAGGCCGCGCCGATAACTACAATTAAGCGGGTCTACCGGCCCGATATAAATATTTAGACGAAGCCGATAAAATTATAAACTGGCCCTGACACGCTAGTGCCGAAGTTTTAAGTTTTACACGGGACGGGACGGGGTGGGGTAGGCCGTTCCCGGGCCTGGAAATTCCAGCCCGTGCAGACCTTTAATTCTCTAATACCATTTTTATATTTTACATAGAAGAATGAACAAATCTATATTCTTTAATATTCAACAATAGTAAAACCCTACCCGATGCAGGACTCTAAATGGTATAAAACTAAAAATCTAATCTTTAAAGATGCTTTAAAATTAGTTGCGGTTTCAAAAGTTCCACTTATAACGATACACCTTGTTTTACAAAAGTGGCCATCTGCCTTTAGTTTATCAGCAGTTATTATTTTGAAAATTTTCCCATCTAACATAGTGTACCGCGTTACATTAGACAGGAAGGACCGTTCAGCATTTTGCCGCGTATTGTATTTTTAAAATACGGTAAAAACATAATGCAGTTTGTTATTTCGAAGACTCGTGAAAGGATGACTAAAGACAAAACAGACAGTCACACATTTTGCTTTTGTGAAACTTTGATCTGCGGTTTGAATAGGTTTTTAACGGGAAAAAATATTTTCCACATTCTTTTAAAAAAGCGGGTCAACCCGAACCGCAAGAGTAAAAAAGCCAACCCGAACCTGAAACAATAAAAGCCAACCCGACCCGCAATGGGAAAATATAGTGCCAACCCGACCCGATCAGCGGGTCGGGTCGGGTTCGGGTAAAAGCAGGTAACCCGACCCGATGCAGGACTCTACTATCTAGTATACATAGACAGATAAACAAGTTAAAATATTCTGCAAATGAATACGTTTTACAATTGCTATTTAATACATTATAACTTAATATTGATATACATTTTATTTATAAACATGTTTGCATAAAAATTCGTCTAGATGAACAGTACTCAGTTTTTCATGTCCACACAAAATATTTCACATACTGTTGTGTAATATAAATATGTATTTATATGGGATATTTTTATATAAAAGTAGTTTTTTGAATGGGAAGAATCAATATATTTATTTATTATTGTTAAGTTCTGCATTTTTAGTTTAGAATTTTCAATTTATTAAAAATGGAGAAAATGATATTTTATCCAGGACGCTTTTCTTCCGCTGGTTTTTTCAAGTGCAGTAAAAATCAGACAACCCAGTCTATCATACTAAAGAACAAGTAGTACTTAATTTGGAATTTTTATCCCTTAATCACAGTATTATATTTAAGCATGAAATAGAATATTCTAAAATGTACAACAAAATGTAGAAAAATATGTCAGAAATCAGGAGCAATACAGAAACAAGTGAAAATCAGGAGTTTTCAGCCGAAACAATGGGACTTGGCAACAGGGTTCATAACTATGGCAATAATTTTCAAAATAGCTAACTTATTGATGATTATATATAATTTTCAGACCTAGCATAAATTAGAAACAAACATATTGCACTTAACATGAAAACTTAATAAAACAGTGTTCGAAATCCTTGGTGAGTAAGTAACCTTTTTTCCCTCTCTGATAGGTAAAAGCAAATTTTCCCATCCCTGAGGAAACCACAACCAAAGACAAATCGCACATCAGGGTTGGCAGGTTTTCGACATGCATCAGTTTATGACAGGTTTAAACCATCATGTCAAAAACCTCGTCTAAAAACTCAAATACTACATTGAATTGTAAAATTTCACATTAAATGTCACACATATACAACATTACACGTAATATTTAAAATTCACTATTACTCTATATATCAGCAATCAATACATAGTAAAATATTATTGTTAAGTGCAACTTTTTTACAGGATAAATTTATTTAAATTTTTGGTAGTAAAATTGTGCTTTTCTAAAAAGTAGCGATAAGCTCTCATGAACTGCGCATAATTTCTCTTACTTAAAATCTTTTTAATTTCTCTATTACTTATGAGATCTTATAAAGCATTGTGTAGGATTTTTTTTTTTTTTTTTTTTAAGATAAAAAACAAACTTAGAAAAGTGCAGATTTTTTTAATGTCTATATAACAAGATAATGTGAATCACTTTTATTCTAATCTAGGCAATAACCATTCCATCAAAATTCAAACTGGATTACTAATCTTAAACATTTACAAAATAAGTAATTTTTTTTTTTAAGCTTAAAGTCAAAATCTTCTTAAAACATCCTTTCTTTAAACATATAAAAATATTTTTTTGATTTTAAAAGTGAATAAAATTGGCTCAGCCTTCTAAAAGAAAGTTCACTTAATCCCCATATTGAAAAAGTGAATAAAAGAGGAGATCAAATCATGAAACTATATCATTTTTTGGCTTATATTTTGGATCCCAACTAGGGATGCACCGGATATGGCTTTTTGCCGGATACCGGATACCGAATATCCGGTACAAAATTTTACCGAATAATTTCTCATTTTTTATTTTAATAATAATATTTCTATTTTATGCATGATTAAAGCAGAAAACCCTTAAATTATTACAATTTTGTGTCATGCAAGTAATTATTAATAGATTTTAATTCATTTATTAAGTGAAAGTTACTTAAAAACAAATAATAGTAATAATTAAATATTATTAAATTTAATAGTAATAATTAAATATTGAAATTTAATCATATTTTGCCCTTTCATTGTTACTTACAAATCTTCTAATGTGACATGCATATTTTTTTCTACCTCTTTAGCCTCTATCACCAAGTTTAAATGGCATCTTGATGTTTTTTTAGATGCATGTGTATCGGTTAAGTGACCAAAAAAAAAAAAAAATTGTCCAATTGACACATAATTAACAATAATTGAACAGTTATGTATGTTACTCCAGCCATCCTGAGTGAGACGAGTTACAATTTTCCTATTAAGTTCTTTTTGCATTGTAGAGTGAGCTTTAGAATGAACTTTATTTAAAAGCTCATTTTGTAATTTTATCATGACTGAGTGACTTATAACCAGGCATAATTTAATTACGCTTTGAAAATTTTTATTAAAATATGTTAACAGAATTAAAAAATTTAGCAATTTATATATTTAATGAATTTTTTTTTGTTCTTCTGTTTCTACCACAAATTTTTCTGTTGTTGACTGCTTAATTTGAGCAGGGTTGGGCGGTAGGTATTTACCATCTGATGGTTTTTACCGGTTATTACCATGGTTTTTACCGTCTTTGGAAAAACACGTTTTCACCGTGGTTTTTACCACTTTTGAAAAACTTATGAGTTTAACTGTTTTTTGTCATTTTTATGAAAATTTATCTTCCAATTTTTCATTTTCCCCCCAAGAGTCAAAGTTTTCTGGGTATTTAATACCACTATTTCCATACAACAATATTCACCTAATTTAGTTTCTGATTACGTAAGTAAAAGAATGTTATATGATAATAGCGGTTTTTAAGGAATATAAAAAGCTCAGTAGACATTCATCCATGTTTATCACCTACAAGAATTCAAAATTTTAATATATTATTGCACATTCATCATTATTAAAACCCAATGCTTATTATAACTATCATTATGAGAATGCACATTACAGTATTTATTTATTATATGGAGACTAGTTTACTAATTTTTACTGAAAGGAAATGGAAAATTATAAAAGCACTTTTATCACATTTAAAAAACTTAATCATTTTAATAAAAACCAAATGCTTACAAATATTATCACATAATATAGTTTGTACAAATGTTAGTACAGTTTACCAGTCTATGTCCTTGAAGCCTTTTAGCATTTGATAAAAAGCTTTGTAGCTTTCTGTACACCCTAGTCTATTTCTTAATTTACTGTGGATGGATATGTGAAAAGTTCGAAAAAACTAGCTCTATGGATAAAGAACTATAAGGTATGGAGTGAAGATTCAACATTAAATGTATGAATTCAGGATTCATTTCTTTGTTATTTAGTGCTTTCCACTGAACTTTGGCTTTTTACACCTTTTGTTTTAAAGAAGCTTCTTGGAAATGGTTGTCCTTCAACTTCATGTGCCAACAGGAGTGAAAGAGAATTTGACATAAAATCTATACGCCATTCCCTTTCCTTTTGTGTTTCACTTAATAGATCTTGATTTTTGTGCATTGGATCTGTCATACATGCTATAAAAAGTGAAAGGGTTCTAAAGCCAAATCAATTTGTTTTTTAACAAGATCTTTATATGGAATTAATTCAGGACAATGCACTAATTTCAGCCATTCAGAAAAAGCATCTGCTCTGACAAATATTTAATGCTTTGGCTATTGGTTGTAGCTGTTGAAATAGATCCTTCACTTGTTTAAATAAATTAGTCATTCACTAATCTTTGAATTCTAATATCAATATCTTTTACATGATTTTTGCAAATGTTAAGCAATGCAGGACTATTCTTAATAAATGTCATACATTTATACATAATACATTTATTAAGATATTTATTAGATAATTATTCTATATGGTTATTCCATCATACTTCGCTTGGCAACTGGTGTTTCACTTATCAGAGGATGATTTTGGAAATACTTCAGTATATCAACATATTTAGTAATGGATATTGGAGCTTTATCTTCTGCCATTAAGTTCATCCAATGTGCTGTACATCAATAAACAATCATATTAGAGTACAAGTGAAATGGAAACTCTGCTTTGAGAAACTGATACTGAATATCTGTTGTTCTATTTATAGATGGGGAATAGAAAATATGCTAAAATTTCTATGATTAAAGTACTATATCAGCAGCTTTAGAGAATTAATTCTTTGTTTAGCATCAGTTACATGAAAAACCAGCTTCAATCAATAGTATTTAATACAATTTAATGACTAGTAGAGTTTATTGTATCCTTAGGTTTCTACCACTTTTTCCCAGGTTTTTACCAGTAAAAACCTAGTTTTTACCATGTCCTGGTAAAAACCAGTTTTTACCGGTAAAAAGCCAACCCTGAATTTGGGTAATTGATGTTCCAGCAAAATTTGAATGGTGTTCTTTAATATCAGCACCATTTTGTTCTTGATTTTCTACACAAACACACTTTAGATCTGGAGTATGAATATTCATAATAAACTGTTTATTTTGGTCGACACTTTTACATTTTTCTAGATGGTTTTCCATCATCAATAATTTGGCACTTACAAGATGGCCACATTGTATACATTTCTGACTCAGAATTTTTGATGTATTAACAGCAACTTCATAAAACTTTCAGATTGGATTTTCATACATTCCTCTTTTGTTGATATGCATAATTCAAATTAATAATAAAGTTATTGACAAAACTCTTGAGAAGAAGTGTGAAAGCCAACTACTTCATTACTGCTATGTAAAAACAAGTGAAAGCAAAACAAAGTTGAAGTTGTAGTTAAAATTCTAGTTTTGGTTTTATAATTACAGTTATGACAGAATAATAGATCAGTTTCAACTGACGTCACACCCTAGCAACGACCTTAGCAACCAGACGTGTTTTTTGTTTGACCCCCAAATTTGGCCGGTTTTGATTGGTTGGCTCATAATACAGGCTACAAATAGTTGATTATGATAGGTTCGATGAAACTTGGGGGGCAGGTGATCACGTAGTTGAAACTGATCTATTGAACACTGCAGTTAAATTTTAACTAGTGAAAATTGCAACAAAACACTTGAGAAGAGGTGTAAAAGCCAACTACTTTATTACTGCAATTTGAGAACAATTAAGAAAAATAAAAATTTGAAGTTGTAGTAAATATTCTAGTTTTGGTTTTATAATTACAGTTATGACAGAATAATTGAACACTGCAGTTAAATTTTAACTAGTGAAAATTGCAACAAAACACTTGAGAAGAGGTGTAAAAGCCAACTACTTTATTACTGCAATTTGAGAACAATTAAGAAAAATAAAAATTTGAAGTTGCAGTAAATATTCTAGTTTTTGTTTCACAATTACTGTTATAAGTTATGGCAAAATAATTGTTTTGTGTTCCTATGATATAAATGCAAATATATGTATTCTCCACTCCAGTAATTTTGTGTTGATTTTATTCCTGTGTAGTAGAATGAGTACTTTTACTAAAACAAAGAGCCCAGTTTGGAACTTTTTTGAGATTATAGATTAGGGGTGCACAACCTTTTTAAGAGAAGGGCCACTTACAAAAATGTCTGGGTTGTCGAGGGCCACATCAATAACCCGGAGAGAATTCTATTTCGGGGAGGCTATCTGTGTCCTATAATCAGATGAAAAGTATGGTTTCAGACGGGGGGGAGGATTTACCCCTCCAAGTTCCCCTACCCAGACAATATGTCCAATTCAGCTGGCAAGGATATATTAACAGTTTACGCTTGTATATATAACAGAGATATAGCAAGGATTATTTTCAAAGAGTGATAATATTCCTTGACTTTGTTTTATTAAAAGAGCTAAAAAACAAACATAGGTATGAAAGTAGCTAGTGCTGAAAAATATTTGAACTTTATGAACGAAGGGGGGAGGAAGAGACAATCAACGAAATTTGAGATTTTTCCGCGCCTGATCAACGAAATTTGCGATTTTCCCGTTCAACAAAATTCGCGATTTTTCCGTGCCCGATCGACGAAGTTTGAGATTTTTCCGCCCCTGATCCATGAAATTTGCGCTTTTCCCGTGCCTAATCAAAGAAATTTGCAATTCTTAATTAACTCTGACGAAATCTGCAATTTATTCCCACGGCCAACTGACGAAATTCGCGATTTTTTCTCGCAATAAACTGACTAAACACACGAATTTTCCGCAGCCGATCAATGAAATTTTGAATTCTTTCGCGTATCATCGACAAAATTCGTGATTTTTCGTGCCCAATCAACGAAATTTTTGATTTTCCCACGCCTGATCTACAAAATTCGCGTGCGAGTTTTTCATGCCCAACGAATGAAATCCACGACTTTTTGGTGCTTGATCGACAAAACTCGCGAATTTTACGTGCCCGATCAACGAAATTTGCGATTTTTCGGTGCCCAATCAACGAAATTTGCGATTCTTAACTGATTCTGAAGAAATTTGCAATTTTTTCCTGGGGGAAATTTACGAAATTCGCGATTTTTTTTCCACGATAAACAGACGAAACACGCGATTTTTTCGCAGGCGATCAGCAAAATTTGAGATTCTTCCGCTCCTAATCTGCAAAATTCGTGATTTTTCCGCACCCGTTCGACGAAATTCATGAATATTAATTAACTGACGAAATTTGCAATTTCTTCCGCGGTAAATTGACGAAATTCGCATTTTTTTTTCTCGCGACTGACGAATCTCACTATTTTTTCGCAGCCAATCAACAAAATTTGCAATTTTTCCACGCCCGATCAACGAAATTTGCAATTTTTTAGGGCCAGATCGACCAAATCTGCAATTTTTCCGCACCCGATCAACAAAATTCATGATTTTTCCCTACCCAATCGACAAAGTTTGGGATTTTTCTGTGCCCGATCGGAAAATTTGCGATTTTTTCTGCACCTGAATGACAAAGTTCGCTAATTTTCCATGTCCGATCAACGAAATTTGCAGTTTTCCCCTCCTGATATACAAAATTCGCTATTTTTCCGCACCCGATCAACAAAATTAGCGATTTTTCTACGCCCGATTAACGAAATTCACGATTCTTATTTGAATGGTGAAATTTTTTTTCCCGCAGTAAATTGACGAAATTTACGATTTTTCCTGCGACCTATGGGCAAAAATTGCAATTTTTTCTAGTTATAAATTGACGAAGTTCGCGGGCCACAGGTTGTGCATCCCTATTATAGATGATGATAAAATGAAGGCTAAATGCAAACTTTGTAAAACTTCTGTTTCTAGAGGTGGCATAGGAAGGAAAGCTTCTACCACTCTATTGTATAACCACCTAAAGTTTAAGCATCCAAATCAATGCATTAAAGACAATGTTAATACAAGCAATGTAGAATCTTCAGTGCTTGATGCAGATCAAGATCAAGATGATCCATGTAGTCGTCGTGGTATGAAAAGAAAGCAACAAACTTTAGAGACTTGTTTTGAAAAGAAAAAAATATGGGACATTAATGATGTTAGATCAGTTGATTTACACTATGCCATAGGTGAAATGATCGCAGTCGACAACCAACCATTTAGCATTGTTCATGATATTGGCTTTAAAAATCTTATGATGAAAGACCAACCTCAGTACTAAATGCCATCACGAAATTATTTTACTGATATAATTATACCAGATATTTATTCAAAATGTAAAGCTAAAATATCATTTGATGTAGCAATGGCAGAAACGATTTCAGTGACATCCGATATTTGGACGTCCATGAATAATGATAGTTATATTAGTTTCACTGCCCATTGGATCACTTCTGATTTTGAAAGGAAACGTGCTGCTCTGAATATAACATACTTCCCAGGCAGCCATACTGGCCAAAATGTAAGTGAAATCCTACAGCAGCTTTCAGCAGACTGGAATATATTTGACAAAATTCTTATAATTCGTGACAATGCATTTAACATGGCCAAAGCTGTTAAGGAAGCAAATATAAATAGTGCATCTTGTTTCATCCATAGTCTACAGTTAATCATAAATAATGGAATTGAGTCACAAAGAATAGTTAGAGATATAATTTCATGTGCAAGAAAGATAGTGACACACTTTAATCATTTGCCTATCGCTTGTTCGAATCTGAAAAAAATTCAAGTAGAAGAATTGCATACATCCCCCAAGAAACTTATCCAAGACATTAGGACACGCTGGAATAGTACTTTCTACATGTTGGAACGCTTACTAGATCAGAAAAAAGCAATTTCTTTATTTTCAATAGAATATGGGCTTGATAACTGCAACTTGAAGGCAGAGCAGTGGGGAACAATAGAGAATATTCTTCGGCTACTGCAACCATTTGAAGAAGTTACAAGAATTATGTGCAAAAATGAGTCCTTTTTATCTGAAGTTATTCCAACTGTAGCAACTTTAAAACGTTACTTGTCAAAAAGTGAACCAGAATTCTTTGGGGTTGGTAGCATGAAACAAACTTTAAAAACTGAACTAAATGACCGCTTCTCTAACATTCACGAAATTAATTTTTTTTTTTTGTCAACTCTGCTTGATCCACGTTTTAAAACTGCATTTTTTAACAATGATGATAAGATTCAAATGGCCAAACTTGCTACAGAAAAAATGCAAGAAATTGATTGTAATACTGATGAATGTAATCATGGTGAATACATTATGAATGATATGAATACTAAAAAAGAAGAAAATGATTCGCTCTCTGAAAAAGTGCCCAATTCATTTTGGCAATGCTTCAATGAAATTGCTGGAGAAACAGAAACAAATAAATCTGAAAGTTTATCATCAAAATATTCAATTGAATTGAATCGTTACTTATCACAGCCGCTCATACCAAGGATGGACAATCCATTGACATGATGGCGACAAAATCAACATTCGTATCCTGCTGTGTCAAGGTTAGCAAAGAAATACTTGTCTGCCCCTGCTACTAGTGTTGAAAGTGAACGTTTATTTTCTGAAGGAGGAAATATTTGCAATCAGAAACGTAATAGATTACAGCCTGAAAATGCTGAGCGCCTGATGTTCCTACATCATAATTTACCTTTAATAAAATTTAATTATAAATAATTAGTTGTCATATTTTAAATATATATTAATTTACATATAAACTTTATAATTTCATGTTTATAAAAATATATGATATTTATTTTTGTTAACATTGCTTTTATTCAGATAAAGTTGGCAAATTAATTTTACACTAACTTTTTTCAGAAAATGTAAAAAATAGAATTTTAAAAAAGTTTCACTATCCGGCAACCGGACATTAAAATATTCAGCCGGACCGGATATCCGGTTTGAGTGCCGAATAAGCAGGATATCCGGCAGGAGCTGGATATCCGGTGCATCCCTAATCCCAACCATAAGAGGCAAGGGTTGACTGATGTACAAGTTGATTCACCTTGCACTTGGGCTACAGAAAGTATTGATGGATGCTTACCTGTACCTACTGATCGTGTATGAAGCTTAAGAATCCCCTTTCCCGTCTTCTTATTTCAGTGGAATAGGAAGGACCTCATTACTTGGTGGTGAGGTATCATTAGATGCTATAGCTTTTCGGCTGAGCCTGCTTCAAAATTTCTCATCTAGCAATGCTTTTGCTATCAAGTCTTGCTAGCTCAGCATCAATTAAGAGACAGACTATTTTCTAATGTACGTTTCATAGACTCTAAACTCAGAAATCATTTGGGTGTAAATAAATGTACTAAACTGGTTATGTGCTACAGTATACTGCAGGGTAAAATTGATCCGTATTATTAATTGTACAAAATGATCTTCTGATTGTAAATTCCAAAAAATAAAAATATTTCATTGCACTTAATAATTTAAAAATTTTTTAATTATTAAATTACTATAATTTTAAATAAATGACTACATAAATCATTGACTTATTTAATGTATACCTCCTATTGTTATTAAAATGTTTCAGTGAGTTACATGTTTTTGACAGTTTTCGACAGTTTAAACCAGTTTTTGATGTCAAAAAACCAACCCTGCGCACAATTTTATTTTATTTAAAAAAATAATAATAAAATTGCATTAAACCTTACAGGCAGTTGCAATAAATAATCGAAAATAAAATAATTTTACATTTCATTATGCTATAAATTTTGAATAACTACAAAGGAAGTTTGTTTTATATTCTAGGAGGTGGAGTGGAGGATCACTCAAAGGATTAAAGGGACTTAACATAATTTTATGTAATGGGCCAGTGATGATGACTGTAGACCAGTAAATTTTCATACTTACTGGTCCTTGGGACCAGTGACCTTTTTTCTATCAATTCTACCGCTGTAAAATAATATTCTAAATGTGTCTTTCTTTTCTTTTCTTTTTTTGCTTATGTAACAAAATTGAAGATCAACTAATTGAAAACAAAAACAATTAGCTTTTTACACACACACACAAAAAGTATAGAATTTATTATTAAGTTTCAAGAAAAATTTGTTTTATACAATAAAATTGTATACAAAATTATTTGTTTTTATTAAACATTTGAACAAAAATGTAGGCTTATGTGCATTTTAATTCCTAAACTGTTGTGCAGTCAAAACCAGAAAAGATTCTAATGAAGCTGTAAATACGTCTAACTTCTCTAAATTAGACAGTTTATCTTTCAAATGCTATTTTAAATAAATATTTCCCCACATAATTATTGCTTCTATATTTAAAATATCAGTTTCAAATGTAAAACTTAGAAAATAGTTTTGTTTTTAGGAAGAGGGGGCTAAAAAAGTCACTACCAAAGCAAAAGTTCATATTTACAGAATGACACAGTCAATAACAGTTAAAAAAATTCCTTTACAGTTATTTTGATTGAAAATATCACAAATATCATACACAATATTTTGAAAATAAGTATCAAATGTGTGAAAATATCAAGCTTCATGATATTCTGAATAGGGATGCACCGGATATTGATTTTGCCGGATATCGGATACCGGATATCCGAAGCTCCTTCGTCTGCCGGATTCGGATATCCGGCCCTAGATATGTTTTTAGTTATATATTGAATTATTTCTCTATATAATGTCATTTCAAAACAATAAATTACAAACATGTTTCACACATCATTGAAACATTTTAAATGTATTGAAATATAATTTACAAAAACTATATCTCTTTGAATATCATGGCTTGAATTCAAGTTTTCCCAAGAGGGGAGTTTCGTACCCAAAATTTATAAATGCAGGGGAGTTGAACTGTTAGAAAGGGAAAAAAAATCTTTACACCCCGTTATTTTTTATGTGCTACTTAAAGAATTACATTTATACAGACATGACAAAATACCATTGAAACAATTTAAATTAACAACTCAAGATAATTATTCAAAATTTTTATTTTATTAAAACAAAGGAACAGAATCAAGCTTTATATATACCATGTCTATTTTTCAATTTTCACCCAATGTTATGGGCAATTAACAATCGGGTTGCTAAATGAATTTCTTAATTTAGATTTTATTCCATTTTGCATACTTTAGCCTCTTTCAGAAGTTACACTTTTGACAAACAGTACAGAGCGATTTTATAACTTTAGAAATTATCGGAAACACATGGTTATGTTCTCTTAAAAAGTTTTAGAAAACTTTGTAAAATCTGATGTGCATTAATTTTTAACTTACATGAATAATGCACATCTGTGATGGTATGTCACTTCTGAACAAATTTTTTTATTATATCCTTAATGGAATTATAGTCAAAACTGTAATCGCTGGTATTTTCGTTAATTGAACTATGTTCTACGCATTGGAATTTACGCTATGAAATCCATATCCAAAGTTTGAAAAGGGAATAGTCAATTGATTTCTTCTATTACACGAGAAAAGGTTGATTTCAAAAAGTCATGTCCTAATTTCTGTTAATTGCGAGAAACAACTAGTTTGTTGTTTCTAATTATGTTTTTTTTTTTTAAAGTTCATCAAAGTTATTTTTTTTTTCATGTGCATCACAAGTGTAATCTCATTTTGTTTAGTGCTGACTATTGGCCAATTTGATAGAGCTTAGTCTCCAGTGGCCGTTGCTGCCCTTTTAGTTATTTTCTATTTTGGGCAGACAGGTAAAACATCGCAAAATACGTAAAACGGTCATAGAAAAAACATTGCTGATTTCGTCAATCATGGTGAAAATAAATAAAATAATTTGTCGATTGGTAGCGAGAAAAAAACTGAAGTTCATGGGAAATCGACAGTGGGAAAATATCACAAAATTCGTCAATCGATCATGGAAAACTATCGTGAAATTTACAAGTCCGTCATGAGCAAATACTGTGAAATTCCTCAGTTGGTCGCAGAAAAAAAATGCAAAAATTTTCAATTGGATGCAGAAAAACAATCGTTACTTTCATCAGTATGTCACAAGAACAAACAGGGAAATTTGCCAATCGGTCACAGAATAAAATTTCTAAATTTGTCAATTGATTGCGAAAAAAAATTTATGAAATTCACCAATCTGTCTCCAGAAAAAAAATCAAGAAATTCGTACAGTCGGTCGCGGAGAAAAATCGCAAAATTTTTTTGTCATATGCAGAAAAACAAACATGAATTTTGTCAATTTGTTGTAAGAAGAAACTGTGAAATCTGCCAATTGATAGTGGAAAATATCACGAAGTTTGTCAGCCGGTCCTGAGACTTCATCGTCGTTTTACAAAGAAACATTTTCAGAAAATGATTTTTTTTTGGAAACAGGAGTCTCCCGCCCCCAATATTCTTTAGGGCACGAATCCTACCATCCCATCTCGAAATTCAAGACATGCATCTGCCATTCAAGCCATGTAATGTATATTAATAATGTTGTATAAAAAATGTTATTTAAACATTAAAATATTCTGTTTATTTGTACAATGAAATGCCGATAATTGCTACTGGATTTGGATATGGGATTGAGTATATTGATAATTGCTAATAATTAATTTGTACAATGAAATGCTGATAATTTGTGTAACAAATTTTAACCAATTAAATATGCCTATAATTGTAGAGTATTTTCACAAAGAAATACAGACATTCTTTTTATAATTTAAACATAAAATATCTACTAATATACCCATGATTAAAGAGTGATTTTCTCCAAATAAAGGTTTAGTTGATGCCTTTTTTCTGTTTTAATTATTTAATAGTGTTTTGCTTTGAATCACATTTAGTTTTATTTTAAGTTAAATTACTGTGATATTTATAAGTAAAAAGAAAATTACTTTTAATTTTAATTATTTTATTTATAATGAAGTTACAAACAGACTCGCATAAAACCAAAAACTTTCTGCGCACATAAATATTGGGTCAAAAACTTTCTGCAAATTTAATGTTTAATAAAATGACGTGTTATATTACTTTGACTGTATGAATTTTAAATGGTTTTAAAATAATTACTGTTTAATTTAAAAATTAATTAATATTAGTTACAGAATAATTATGTTGGCTAAAAAAATAATAAAACTAAAAATCCATGATATGAAGGGGTGAATTCTTATCAGTTATTTTGTCAATGCATTTAGAAACAGCCCAATCCTTAATATTGTGACCTCTTCTCACAAAATGCAATAATGGACATTGCTTCTGAAACAACGGAATTACATTTTGTAAGGAGAGGTCCATTCTTAGGTATCATCATTAAAGAGACCGATGAGTTTTTATTGCAGCCCTTTGACGAAATTCTCATTTTTTTTCCCGCGATCATTTGGCGAAATTTCCGTTTTTCCGCGATATTTTGACAACATTTGCATTTTTTTGACAAAATTTGCGTTTTTTTAGAGATCCTTTGACAAAATGCGCTTTTTTTCTCCTATCCTTAGACGAAATTTGCATTTTTTCGCGATCTTTTGACGAAATTCAAGCTTTTTTCACGGCGTTTTGACGAAATTCGCTATCCTTTGATGAAATTAGTTTTTTCCGCGGTTCTTTGCCGAAATTTTCATTTTTTTCATGATCTTTTGACAAAATTCGTGCTTTTTCCGCTATGCTTTTACGAAATTAGTTTTTTTCCTGCGCTTTTACACAAAATTTGCTTTTTTCTGCGATTCTTTGATGAAATTCGCTTTTTTTTCGCAATCCTTTGACGATATTCGTGTTTTTTCTGTGGCCTTTTGAGAAAATTCATTTTTTTTCGCGATCCCTTGACTAAATGCGTGCTTTTTCCGCGGCCCTTTTACCAAATTTGTGTTTCTTTCGCGATCCTTTAACGAAATTAGTTTTTTTCCGCGATTCTTTTATGAAATTTGCGGGATTTTTTTCATGATCCTTTGACAAAATTCGCACTTTTTCCGCTATGTTTTACGAAATTCATTTTTTCCTGCACTTCTTTGACGTAATTTGCGTTTTTTCTGCTATTCTTTGACAAGAAATTTTTTTTTGTCCACGATTATTCTTTAAAGAAATTAGCGTTTTTCCGCGGTCCTTTAACTAAATTTTCATTTTTTCCGTGATGCTTTGACAAAATTGGGTATTTTTTCTGCGAACGATTGACGGAATTGGTTTATTTTCGGCGATCATTTGTTGAAATCCACAATATATTTCAGTGATTTTTTTTTTGTCTGAATTTTCGGACTGATGGGCGATTTTTTTTTTTTTTTTTTTTTTTTTTTTTTAAATTTTCGGAACTGAATGCCTTAAATTTTCGGAAAATTCGGAACAGAATCACCCCTATCAAACAATAAATAAATCGTACATAAAATTGGAGAACATTTTTAATTTTTCGGTATTTAAAAAAAAAAAATACAAGAACAAAAACTACTTTTCTTTTCTAAGAAATTTTCCGCAAAGTTCCGAATTTTGCGGAAAATTTTCCGCGTGCAGGAGTGCGTCTATATTATACAACTCTGGTTACAAATATAACTAATTGGATGTGCCAATCCCAAAATTTTCTTCTATCTCATACGTCTTAATATTTCTAAAAGTAATTTTAAATGTTAATACTTCGATATTATTAGTTCAATATTATACCAACTTTGATTTTGATCTAAGATTTCTGCTCGTCAATTAATCAAAATAAGAATAAGCTAATCTCAATCATGATATTTATTAAAATCAATAATTTTTTTTCGTTATTCTGTTGTACATCAACTGATTGTGAATAGACAGCTTAGCAGGATGCGAAGTTCCCATGACTTCACGAGCCACCAATATGCAGTACAAAAACTGCAAAAAATTGAGAAAATTTTACAAAAAACGCTGTCACAGTGACACCTTCTGGCGGAATATTTTCAAATTCAAGGAAAAACTGATGGCCATAGACAAAAATATACACAAAAAATTGGTTCAATTCTATGCTTAGTTTCATACACTTTTCGATGGTAAAATAATGGAAATAACACAAAAATCATTATTATAGCGCCCTCTTCCAGCAGACTATTTTCAAATTCAAGGAGGACCAGTCGGCCATAGCCAAAAACATACCCCTAAAAATTGGTTCAATTCTATGCATAACTTCATACAATTTTCGATGGTACATACAAGAATGAAAATGGCACAAAAATCACTGTTACAGCGCACCCTTCTGGTGGAATATTTCTAATTTAAAGGAGAACCTGCTGGACATAGCCAAAAACATACACAAAAAATTTTGTTCGATTATATGGATAACTTATTACATATTTAACAGACACTTTTCGACAGTACAATAATGAAAATGGCACAAAAATCGCAATTACAGCAGCACTCCTTTCTGACAGAATGCTTCCATATTGAAGAAGGACCTGCTGGCCACAGCCAAAAACATACACAAAAATTTGGTTCAATTCTATGCATAACTACATACCCTTTTTGATGGCACAAAAATCACGATTACAGCGCTCCCTTCCAGTGGAATGTTCCAATATTGAAGAAGGGCCAGCTGGCTATAGCCAAAAATATTCACAAAAAATTTGGTTCAATTCTATGCATAACTTCATACACTTTTTGATGGTATGATGACAGACAAAGAGACATTTTGTATAAGCATGTTTTGGGATCTCTGACCCCTAAAACGTCTAAGCCCACCGAAAACCAGAAATCGAAAAAAATCTCAGTTACAATACTTTCTTCTATTGAAGATAGAAGAAAGTAAAAATAGGCCTGTTTAATTGTTAAACTTAAAAGAGAGAAAGAAAATTAATAAAGTCATACTTTAATAAACAACTTCAGATTTTGTTTCACATTCTGAAAGTAAAGGTACAATTTTCTAAAAGATGTAAACATAAATTCTTAAATTTATTATAGAGAGTTCAAATACCAATGATAGGAAAGCTGGTAATTCTTTAAACTTTTGGGAATTACCTTTTACTCATAAATAGTGGACTTACTTTCATATTTTGCATTATAAACAAAAGTCGTTCGGCATTGTTTGGGTCAAACGATTTCTCTTATCCTTATATATTTGCTTTGTTACGCATTGCCGGATATCCGGCAGAGAAGTCGGATATCCGGTGATTGTGATTCGGATATCCGACGGTATTTCGGATATTGAAAAATCAGCCGGATGTGCCGGATATCGGATATTTGCCGGATATCCGTTGCATCCCTAATTCTGAAAATAGATATCAGATCCTATAATCAGAGTTACATAATATAGACACACACGTGAACGCCGTGTGCGGAAAATTTCCAAAAAATTCAAAACTTTGCGGAAAAAAGTTATGAAAAGAAAAACGTATGTTTTGTTCTTGTAACTTTTTTTTAAATACCGAAAATTTAAAATATTCCCCCAATTTTATATACGATTTATATATTGTTTGTCCGCAATTCAAAGTTTAAAGACTCAAAAACATTGTTTTAACATTACAGATCCTTTTATTTCTATTTTCCGCAGACTAAAACTTGTCGCCGATCGGTTTTCCATCGGCGACTGCAGTGACCTTTTAGCCTGGTGACGGCAGTTAAATCGAATCATTTGGTAGTGTTATAAGAGTGACTGTCATTTTGTGCGAAGAGATCACAATATTAAGGATTGGGCTGTTTCTAAATGAATTGACAAAATAATTGAAAAAAATTCGCCCCTTCCTATCATGGATTTTTGCATTATTAATTTTTAATTAAAATAATTATTCTTTAAGTAATATTAATTAATTTTTGATTTAAATAGCAATTATTTTAAACTATGGTTTTAAATTCATATCGTCAAAATAATATAACACGTAATTTTATTAAACCTTAAATTAATTTGCAGAAAATTTTTGACCCAATATTTATGTGTGCGGAAAGTTTTTAGTTTTATACAAGTCTGCCTATAATGTCACTAAACCCTGCTTGGCAAGTCTGAAAATGACAGATTGTGGTAAAATTGTAAAACAAATTTGATGAAAATTACATAACAGAAAATATTAAGAAAATTAATTAGATTATTAAACTTATTAGAAACCCCAAATCAACTAATGTAGGGGAAGATAGGGATACTTGAGCCACTTTTTAAATTTCAATTTTTTTTAATTTTTTATACTTTCTTAGAACAAAATAAAATATTGTAGTTGAAAATTTGATATTATTTCTTCAATTGAAAACCATTTTCAATTAATTTTGAACTATTTTTCTTTGTTCAATAAATTTTTACTTTTTCTTTTACATTGTGGCTCAAGTATCCCCATGAGGGGGATACATGAGCCATGGCGAAGGGATATTTGAGCCAATACTAAAAAATACCTACAAAAAATAATATTTTTCTTTTTATTATTTTATAAATGTTTTACATAGTGATAAATTAAGATACACTAAGTCCTTCGAAACCAGTTGTGAAAACAAAACTAGTAACACGATCATTTTTTGTAGTGATAATTGGTGGTCGAAGGACCATTTCAACTTGGGTTTCATCGATAATAGCAACATTCTCAGTTGATGGTTAAGTTTTTTTAAAAAAAGTTACAGTAGCAGAGGTTACAATTTCAGTATTATTTAATCTTAAAATATTATATTAACAAAATAAATATTTTAATATTTTGGACCTAACTAGTTAAAATATTAGAGATTCAGATTATGACCAGTAAAATCAGTTTAAAAAAAGTGATTTTATATTAGTCAAAAAGTTATATTGAAAACTATACCTACATTTATCTACACAGACTATTTTGTTAGTCAAAATGGAAAAAAAAAAAAAAAAAAAAGGATATTTTCATTGACAAAATATACATTTTTATTTTAAAATGTTTTTTATGTTTTCAAATTGAGACCTTATTGATTATTTTTTAATGAAAAAAATAAAAAGAGCTCTTCCCCATTTTACCCAGAAAAAAAAAAAAAAAAAAAAAAATTATCTGTGAACATGAAAAAGACATTTTTTTTTTTTGTTTGTTTCACCCATAAGTCTAATTTCCTAGTAGGGATGGTTGAGCATGGCTCATATATCCCCAATCTCAGTGGCTCAAGTATCCTCACTACCAGTGACCCGGAGCTGAACAATTTTTGCTGCTCCAGCTCCGCTCCCAGATAAAATGTTGTGGCTCCGGCTCCAACTCGGCTCTGACTTCGCGCTTTTGAGTTGCAGAGTTTAATTTACACATTTAATGTTTTGCTCACAAATTCTTTCTTCCTTTACCTTCATTAAAGATCTGACAAAATGCATTTTTCTTCTCATCAAACATGAAATGCTTGTTCAGAAAATATGACATCTTTTAAGCTTTTGCTTTTAAAATAGAAAGTTTGGTGGAATTTTAAACACAAAAATCTTCAATTTCTTCTACACTTTTCAAACAACCAAAATTGTACAACTACACATGTAAACACCATGCGGGCATATTTTTCAAATAGTGTGTTCACTTAGCTCAAGTAGAAAGTAGAAGTAAAGTAGTGTTACCATGTTTTGAGAAGTTTTCCATCTCTAATTTAAAAAAGCCCTAAAAAATGATATAATTAAAATATTGAATAATGATGCAATTAAAATATTTTAAGCCTGGAAATTTAAAAGGCTGAAAAAAAAAAAGATTTAGAAGAATATTAAAAACTAAAGGAGCCCTGGAGCAAGGGAAAATTTAGAGCTCCAGCTCCAGGGAAAACACAGCTCCGGAGCGCTCCGGCTCTGGGCTCCAGCTCCGGGTCTCTGCCCACTACTACCATTTTTGTTTATCAGACTTTTACTAAGTAATGCATGCAGCTATTTGAATTATTTTAGACTCAAAATACAACTGAAATTATACTTATTAAATCTATCTATATTGTTGCAGCTTAAAACAAAACTTTGATTACAACAAAATATAAAAAACACTCACCTAAATATTATACGGTACTTTTGGGTTAGCCGGGCGCCAGTGTTATATATATATATATATTTATATACATACATATATGTAAATATACATATATATACATATACACATATTGTATATATACACACATACACATATTGTATATATACACACATATATATATGTAAATATACATGTATATATAACAATGGCGCCCGGCTAACCGAAAAGTACCTATTATACTTCAGGTAGGGAAAAGCAACTATTAATCACTATACTTTCAAAATGGTACCAAGATATGTGATTTTTTTTTTTTTTTCTATAAATATATTATCATATTGCTAATTTTAGAAAGAAAAATTAACCTACTGTTGAGAAAATAGGGGTGGCTCGCTCAAGTATCCCCACTCTCCCCTACACAATGTCTATAAATTCTGGGTAATATTCCAAGAATATTTATTTGATTTATAGCGGAGACTGGGGATACTTGATCCCTGATCAAAAAGTACACTAAAATCAATATGTAGAGTTTTGAAATCTAGCAACACATTTTATGATGCATTATTCCAGATAATCTGGCAACATAAATTCACTTTGTTTCAGCATGAAAAGGAAATATTTAATTGTTGCAAGTTCAACTTTTTTAAAGTTTTGTTTTTATTTTCTGTTGTTGGAAATTTGATAAATTGAACTGTATATCATTTTAAAGTATAAACTTTACTATTCCCAATATAATTTCTTTAGCAAATTAGTTTTGTTTATTTACCACCCAAAATATGCATTTATGTTCTAAACACAAAATAGGGATACTTGATCCTAAGGATCATGTATCCCCAAATAGCTAAACTTTCAATACAAACAGAAATACTTCAGTTTTGTTACTAAATACAGAACATTAGCATCAATTAAGCAAACGTTGTTTGTCACTTTAATTTTATTTAAAATACTACGTAGATCACAAGAAACATTTAATTTACAACTGGGACTCTTTGAATATGAGATCAATTTTTTACGAAGAAAAGGCACGCCCAATCAATTCTATTTCCCGGAAAAGTTGATGAGTCAGATTGCATTATTAAGATGCCTAATCCACTTATGTTTCGGAAGAACCTTAAGAACTGCTACTATAACCTTTCACTTTGACTTCTCAAAGTTTCAAAATACGTACTGATAATGAGGCTGAGTCATTTTTCGAAAGCTTTATTCATTACTTTTACTTTGTATTATTGTATACTTGTATTATTTATTAAAATAAAGTTTAACTATTTGTTGATTTCTTTCTAGCTTTTGTTTCTAAAGTATTTATTTTAGCTTTTTTTTTAAAAAAAAATAAATTGTGTTTATACTTTTTATAAATATTATGTCAAGTCATCAACAAAGTGTTTAAAAATTCATCTTCTAGTCATAAATGAAAGAAATAAAAGTTAAATGTTTAATACTAACTTATAATAGTGTGATGTATGCATAATGAAACAATATCAGCTTGATTTTTGACAGGGATCAACTATCCCCAACAAAAGGATCAAGTATCCCTTTAAGTGGGGTACATGATCCCCCTTTTAAAAAATTGAAAAATTCAATTTTCTGAAATTAATTTATTTTTTATACCAAGAAAAAAATTATATTGTATAAGGAACAGATACACGATTATTTTGGTAAAAAAAAAATTCTTAAAAATGTCAAATGACAATTGAGAAAAAAATAAAAACAGTTAGTGAGGATCAAGTATCCCTAGTCTCCCCTAATTAAAAGTATAATTTTTTAATGCAAAGAGCACTATTTTTAATTCGTGTATTAACAATCGAATTTATGCTTTCAAAAGTTATTATATTCTTTTCTATGAAGTGGATACATCAAATATTGAAACATTTTTTTCATTAAAAATAGCAATAAACAAATATTTTTTGCAATGACCTGCGAGTAAAAAGAAAAATAAATTCACCGACAAAATACTGTGACAACTTTACACAAGCAATCAATCTAAACCTAATGACCTTCAATTCTGAAGATAATATTGATTTTGTGTTAGCACTGCAATTTACATATGCATACAAAATAAGGCAAATCAACTCTAAATTAACAAACATTGGAAATCACACATTCGTGATACATGTAATTGATAAGCATTCGTTAATTATGGAAGTAATATTTTATTAACTTTCTACACAGCAATTTTTTTACATTAGAGCGGCCATAACATGTACTGCAATACGTATACGTATACAATAACATAATTTTAAAGGCCAATTATATTTTTTCTTAGATTTTGAGAATAGAAAAGAAAAAATCGTGAGGATTTGTAAGTTTTCGTGACTTACGATAATCATCTTCTCGATCTAGTTTAATACCTGACATATAACTTGGTTTCAGCATACTAGATGTCTTCGGTCCTAACATTCCGAGATTTGGACGTCCTAGAGGAGTTGTGTTAGCGCCAGATGTTCTCCCAGACATTGCATAACATTTAAAATGGATAATCAAACGATAATTTTTGAATTTAAAAGAAAAATATACTTTTAAAGTTCAAATTTTAAATACAGATGCTAGGTTGTGACGCTTCAACTTTATAAAAAACAGCAGAAAAGAAAACAACTTATGCTATGCTTGCAGGATTTTGTGGAGAAGAGTTGTGTAGTTGTACTGCTATTTGAAGACTTATCGCGCTGACGTCACAGATGAGTGTTTGAAGGACAAGCATGAAGGTAAAGTTTGGCATTAATAATTAATAAATAATTGGACGGCGCTCTTTCTAACACTTTCCAACATAGTTGAAAAGAATTTATGACTTCAGTTTGTCTGTCCGTCCGCCCGTGCTGTAACTCTCGTAAATATACTCGGGTTGCTCTGTAATTTTACTATGTTATTAGGTGCGTTCGTAATTATATAAATACGTAGCACCTATAGTCGTCGTTCAGTCCGTCTGTCCGTCCGTCCGCATATAACAGAGCAAAAACTACCCAACAGAATGGTCTGAAATTTCAAATGTATGATTGGTGTAAAATTTTGTCGAGCCATTTCAAATTTTATAAAAATCGGATGTATAGTTTAATTACAGGGACAGCCAAAAGTTTTTCTTTACATTACGGCCAATGGGAAAAATTATTGCAAGTGCATTTTAATGTCGTTACAGCCTTCCGAATCATCTGAAATTTTAAATATATAATTGTTGCAAAATTTTGTCGAGCTATTTCCAATTTTATGAAAATCGGATGTATAGTTTAATTACAGGGACAGTCAAAAGTTTTCCGTTACATTACGGCCAGGCGCGGATCCACGGGGGGGGCGATCGGGGCGATCGCCCCCCCCCAAAAATCCACCGATTGTCGCGAATTTCGACAAATGGTTGCCGAAAAAAATCAATTTCGTCAATCGTTCGCAGGTCAAAGGATCGCAAAATGAACGCAAATTTCGTCAAAGAATCGCGCAAAAATCGCGAATTTCTTCAAAGGATCGCGAAAAATCGCGAATTTCGTCAAAGAATCATGCAAAAAACGCTAATTTCGTCAACAGATCTCTAAAAAAAATGCGAATTTCTTCAAAGAATTGCGAAAAAAATGCGCGAATTTCGCGAAAGAATCGCTGAAAAAACGCGAATTTCGTCAAAGGGTCGCCAAAATTAACGCACAATTAGCATTGGGAGGAGATTCCCCTAGGGGATCCACCAGAGGGGGGGGGGGTAGATCGAGGGGGGATTGTGTTTTCAAGGCTATATTGTGTAAGGTTAAGCCTTACTGTTTAAGTAGTTGGGTTTTTTTGGGGGGGGGGGGCGTATTGTTAGCTCTGGTGAACACTGCATGTCTTTATAATTGTTAGGTCATGTGTATGGTGGTTCTGTGAGCATTTGCCCTTCTGTTCTTCCGTTCCAGTGTCAAGAGGGGGAGCATTTGATATATGTAAATTACCCTCTTCTTTCTTGCCACTGTCCGGAAATTTCCCTCTACATTATCCTTTTACATAACAATATATCTATCTCCTCTATATTCACTTTTATTAATACATTTTATTTCTTTCAGATATAATATCTAATTTAAATATCATTCTACTTACCTTAAATTAACTTCTGTCATCTTTTTAATTTATCCACTCTGTTTACATTTATCGTACTTTCCGTTTTCCATCTGTTTCTCCCACGCTTTCAACGGCACGTAGCTTTTTCATTTGACGTATGGTTTCACGGTCGCCACTAGATGGCGTCTTTCGTTCGAGCCTACGGCACATCGGATGTACTACACTTCGTCACAATGTCGTCACTCTGGATATATCATTAGCTGCCCGTTGAATTGCGTGATGAGTTATTCTTTCTCCCAGTTTGTATAAATATGAATGTTTCCTTGGCTTACTTACCTCTTCCTCTTATTTCAATTCCTGGTTACTAATGCTGCGTTTACACTATGGCTTATCAGGTCTACAAGGTCTGCGAGGTCTGCCAGGCGTGGGTTTAGCCTGGTTTAGGAGGGTCTGCGTGGTCTGCGAGGCTTGGTCTCTGTGGTCTAGGCCTTGGCTTTAAAATACTAGACCCAACCAATCAGCGTGCTTCATTTTTCTGTATTCCGCCATTTTAAAAGATTGAAGAAGCAGACGACAGCTTATGATTTTAAAGATTATTTGAAATTAATAAGGGATTTACAAATTAAAGGTACGTAATGGTTTTTCAGATGTTTTTTAACATTTCTTTACATTGTTTCATAACTGTAGAAGTTTCGTTTATAAAGCTATACAATCGTAAGTTACTATTTTCATGTATTTACATACTACGCTACTAAAATTAATTTGTTAACTATGTTACTTTTTAATATTACCAAACTCTATAAAACGATGTATTCGTAAATTCTTTAATTTGCATCTTCCTGTATTTACATACAACGCTGCCTATGCATTTGTTAATAGATAATTATGTTCCTCATTTCCAAATTCTTTAAAATTAACCTGGTTTCATATGCATGAATTTAAAACAAATTTGATAGTATATGAATACAAATTAATATAATACGGTCGCCATTCTATTATAATGTACGGTAATCCCTTTTTTGTGAATAAATAGTTTCATTTCCTTCAGGAATTTATTTGATATTCTATTTCAATGCATTTTTAGTACTGACAATTTTTTAATTTATCCTAAAACTAGCAACAAATTTTTAACCATAGAATTAATTTTGAATTAACTCCAAAGTTTTCTCTATTATTTTTATATAATTGACTGATGATAGCAAACTCTGCATACATGATTTACATTATTATTAATCAGTTTTAAATGTGTTAATTTTTACAATGATACGGTACTATCTAAAAAGTAATATGAAGACTTTGAATTGTATTTAGCTTCTTATCCTCCCCCTAAAAAAATTCTAATGACATATATAAAATTTAACTTTTTTTAAATTGAACAAACTTCTTTTTAAATAAAGTTTTTACTTGTAATTATTATTAATAATTTATAAACCATCCCTTATTCTTTTTAAAATTTTATCTTATATGCTTATCTTTCTGTAGTTTTCTTTAATAATTAATCAGTAGTAGTATATTAAAACTGTAAAATCTAGAACATGAATTTTTTCTCTCCACTTCCCCACAAGAGATGATTTACGACTGAAAAGTTCGTAAATTATTTATTTTTTTTCAGAAAGAGTTTGAAAAACTTTCAAACCTATAAAAGTTATACTTGAAGTACAGATTAGAATCTGCTGGTGCCAAGATAAATACATATTTTACCAAGTTTGCTCTCAGGATATCGCAGGTGTGTAGTCTTCTATAATAAGTGACTACCATTTGTGATCTTCTGCAAGAAAGTGGATTGTCTGATGCTCTTGGACTATGTGCTGTTTTGTTGTTTTCTACTTAAAATTTATCAATCAGGGACTCTCGTATAAATAAAGTATTACTAACTTGTATGACTAACTGTAAGTATGTAGTTTTTTTATATATTTATTTTCTGTTGCTTAGAACGAGAGATTTTGAAATGCATTCTACATTGTTTTTGTTGTTTTTATTAGTTTATTATACTCTTTTTTTTCTATTCATTTACATTGCAGGATGTTTTCAATGGGACATTTTCAACAGTTATGTGAATGTTTGTCGATTGCCTGTTGACCCGACTTTTACATGAGATTTGCATGCTTTTTTTGAAGATATGAATCTTCAATAATATTCGTGTATGATGATTGTAAGTAAGTCATTTTTCTCAAAAGTACATGTTCTGTATTTTATTTATCATTGTTTTATCTTTTATATATAACGTCATTTTTCTCACAAAATCAATCTGTATCTAAGAAAACTTTATTCTCAATACAATATTTATTATTTAATTCCTTTTATTCTTTAATCAATGTTTTCTTCGCATTAGTTTTTTTAATTTATAAAATGGCATTAAATGATCAATTTAAAAAATGTAGTTTATGTAAATATGTAAACTATGTTTTATATAAACATCGAGTATATGAGTATTCTGTTAGTGGGAAGCAGTTAACTTCTACCTCCCTCCCTATACACACTTTTCAAGGATTTGATATTGCAAAAAATGTGTCGCTCAGACTTAAAAAAATTCTGAAATTACACGAAAGCTAGAATAACTTATCAGATTGTCTAAAATAAGATCACAGTGTTAAATAAGCAATTTAAGCACAGTAATTAATTAGTAATAATGTATATATTTGAGAATATGGTTATGTATATTGCTTCGTAGCTGTGAACTATGATCAAATGATATCTCTTCCATTTCTAATTCCTTTTTCTTCCATTTGGTACACCTGGATAATTTTAATTTAATATCAGCTTAATAATTATTAATATATTTTATTTAATATTGAAATAATATAAAATGTATTATCTGTGATAGTATCATGGTTTTTATTTGTTTAATAATTATTAAGCTGCATATGTAATAATCTAATGTATTTGATTTAATATTTGTTAATGTTGAACTAATCTAAAATGTATTATTATTAATGTTGTTGTTTGTTTGTTTTTTTGTTGTTGTTGTGATTTGGGTTGTTTATTTACAATTCTTTGAAGTGATATGAATTATTTATTTCATTAGTATAAGTTATTGAAATTATCAGGAGCATATGGTGTATTTTAGAATTTAATTAAAATGTGTCAACATTGTAATTTTTATAAAGCTCTGAGCTTCAAAATAAAATAAGTGATATTGTTTGTTTCGCTCAATCAATGTTTATAATTCACTGGGTCATTCGATGGTAACTTACGTTACATTTAGAACAGTTTACTTCAGTAATTTTAGTAATAAAAGACAAAAGAAAGAAAAATACTAACAATGCAAAGTTGACATGATTTGTTAATTAAACCTATTCAAAGATAAATTTAGATGATAATGGCCTAATTTTAGTGTTTTTTCTTGAACTCTGCCAGTTATATTTATTATGGTAACTGACATTACTGAAAAAGTAACGTAAGTTGCCATAAAAAATGTAATTTTCATTTTCTAGTTAATTTTTATCCAAATTGGCCTTTGGATAGGTTTAATTAACAAATCATGTCAACTTAACATTTGAAAATTTTTTGGTGTTATATTACTGAAATTACTGCTGTAAATTGTTTTAAATTATAACGTAAGTTACCATGGAATGACCTTAGTATTCAACAACAATCAAAATTGGAATTAATACGTATCCGGTGTCATAAAATGCTATAATTTGAAATAAGTCTTCTAAATTTTTGGGTCAAAATTCATTAAACAAAAAAAATATATATATATATATATATATATATGAAGCCATGCTTTTATGATTTTTACGCTTTTAGATTTCGCTCACAAAATTTACATTTTTCCTATAATATATTTTGTAAGTAAGCTGCAGCTTCATACTTTATTTTAAATATGAATTAACTAAGAAATTGTGAGCATAGCAAGTAAAAGTTTTTTAAATGTTTTTTTTTTTTTTTAGCTCAAAAGATTAGTTTTGAGATGTTAATGATAATATTCATAGCTGCTGAATCAGAATTTAGTTCAAAAGCGTTTTGAGAAATTTAAATGACCATAGGTATAAAATTTATCACTTGTATGGTTTGGTTATTTTATTTAGTTGTAATTAATGCAGTTTATAAATATAACATATGGAAAGTAATGATGTTTATTAGTAAAACATATTGTGCATTAGCTGCATTTGGTTGCCCCCCCCCCCCCCATCTTTTTTTGGAAAAATAACCTTTATGTATAGTGCGTAATATAAATAAGTGTGTTTTATTGAATTCTTCTACGTGTGGAAAGCATATTCTCTTATTTTTTCTATTTAAATTATTCTACACTGACTATTACTCATGCTGGTTAAGCTATTTAATACTTATATTTAACTTCTGAGTATTTTTGGTACTTTTATGTCACTCGTGTACAAATCTTTCCAATAACACTTTTTTTTTTTACACACATGAAAATTAGAAACAATATTTTGATGATATATTTTTTTTCTGCAGTTGAATCAAAATGAGTGAAAGGCATGTATTTAAATGTGACATATGTATTAGAATGAAATGAGTGAATAGTTTATATTTAAAATTAAGTGAATGCAATGCAAATGATGACAAAGGAAAAATATTTGTTGATTTATCGCCTGTGCCGACTAACAGAAAAGTACCATATTTTTAAATTATTTTTTATATTACATATGCAAATCGTGAAATGAAGAGTTTTAATGTTATTAATAATTAATGTTATTTTGATTCTGGGTTCGAAATTTTAAGTTTATTTATTAATTATACTATGTTAACTCTCATGGAAAGATGCTTGCAAACTAATATTAAACCAATGGTAACTTTACAAATTTATCATTTGCTTTTGAATATTTTTAAATAATTTTTTCTGTTTTGCGTGGGACATGTCTAATTGGGTATCTTTTTGTCCTTGATTTCAGGTGCAGTTTTTCAGAGGAAAATTTCAGTTTCAGAACTTGTTTCAAAATTAAAAGTGCCCTCAAAAGAAAAAAAAAACTGCAACCAAAGAAATAAAAAGTAAACATATTTCGTTAGACATCAGGTTCAGGTTGCCCAGGCCAAAAAAAAAAAAAAAAAAACCAAAGTATTGAAATGCAAATAAGAATTTTGAAAAGAACATTGCCGTTGGTTTAACATTTAGTTTCAGTGTTCTTGTGTTACTACTAGAGATGAGAGATATGGCCTTGGGCTCGATTTTTGTACCATTCTTCGAGCTTGGGTTGACCCGAACTCATTCATTCTGAAATTAACAATTTTATTTATTCTCATACAGAAAAAAATAAAACAACTTTTTTCCCTTAAAAATTACTTATTCCATTTCAAGTCATTTTAATGTTATTTTTATCAGAATGAAAGGGAAACAGAAATAGTGTTTTTTAAGCTCTTTTTAGATGTGTTTGTAACTATATAAATACGAAGCACTTATAGTCTTCATCTGGTTTGTCCATCTGTCCGCATATAACAGCGCAAAAAATACCCAACCAAATGGTTTGAAATTTAATATATATATATAATTGTTGCAGAATTTTGTCACGTCATTTCAAATTTTAAGAAAATCAAATCAAAACTTAAAAAGATATTAATAAAAGTTTTCTTCATTCTATTAAATCCTATCGTACATAATTAATTCAGTGATATCCCATGACATGTAATGATTCTAGGTTGCCATGTTGATTACGTCATATTTAAGATGGAATCCTATTATTTCCATATTACCTCCTTTTTTTTAGGTATGTCAAGAACATGCTTTTTGGTTTTGATGCACTATTTATTACTTCTTAATTATTATACCAACTGAAAGTTATTAAATGATTATCTCGCTTCTTTCTAAAAAACTGTCTTAATAGTTCACAATTTAGCTAGTTACACAGTTTATTTTTACTCAATTTTTACTAATGCATTATCTTCCTTTCAGATTGAAATATAAATACCTTTTTCTTCCGATCAATAAAGTTTTTTGCAAAACATTGTCATCATCATAGACCATTATGATACATATTAATATTGTTTCATTTATTATACGTAGTAATCATTATATTCAATAATATTTATAATATAAAGAAATTTTATTTTGTTTCCGTAACTTGTACTTTCAAATAAAAGAAATTTATTAAAGATTTGTTGTCTTTTATTTGACTATATATTTTTTATTATAAATGGTATTTCAGGTATTTGCTTGTTTTGTCTATCATGTAAACCTTGATTTAAGAATTGTTTTTAATTATCTATTTATTTTTTATTAAAAAAAAAAATGGCTAAAATATAAAATGAGAAAAACACTTTCAACATGGTTGAAAAGTACTTATGAATTCAGCTTGTCACACTTGTAAATATACTGTGATTGCATTGTAATTATTAAATGCTAATGATGTTCGCTATAGAGGGTGCTATTTAAATGCGAAATTCAATAAATATAATGCATCAAAAAGTGTTATGGGGACAACAAGTGCTGAAAATGCATTTTTACTGAGTTACGTGTTTTTAAATGGCACATTTAGATATTTCATTTCATTGTATGACAATATTAAATTTCTTAATAGCTACTGTTGGAGAGTATTTCATAATCTATGCCTAATTTTTCATAATTTGTGTATATTCCTTATACCAGTGGTGCAGCCAGTATCCTTATTTGTAAGGGGTTTTAGAGAATTATTACTCCTTGTGGGATACAATATGTGACAAATAAAAACCAATGTAATGAAAAGCAAACATAATAAGTTTAGCATTTATGTGTTTAAAGGTTTCATAGAAAAGCTTCTTTATAATATAAGGTATTTTCAATACAACTTATTAGTTTTTTAAATACTGTGGGAGGAATTTTGAAATGTCACTTTCTTTTGCTGCTGCAGTGTTTATACAAATTAAGGGCTGTGCATATATAAAATTATCATTTTAATGTGTGTGGGAGGGGGGGGGGACCTGACGTTTGATTGTCATAAGATATTTTTGGGGAAAGTTTTTTTTTTTTTTAATCCAAACGATATTTTTTGTTTTAGTGCTTTAATTTTTTCTTTACATCAAAATAGTCTTATACCTTTTTAAATAGTAAGTGTAGTTAGATGTTAATTGATATACAGTTGTTTAAATGTAAAATCATATCTTTATGCAAACACAAACATATAAAAATAAAAAGGATTTTTAAACATTGATGATGATTTCATTAAGGTGGGTGTGTGTGTATGGGGGGGGGGGGGGTGTCGAGGAATGATAACGTATGATATTGTAAATGATGGGGTGGGGACTAAAATTACCTAAATGTTGATAACATTATATATGTACAACACCATACAATAGTTTTAGAACGGGAGTAAAATTATTGCAAATTTAAAACAATTATCAGATTTCTCAGCCCTATTTTCAACCATCTGCTATAGTTTATAATTTTTAAAAAATGTTATTTAATTTTCTAATGCAACTTTTTCTTTTATATTGCCACAAAAAGAAAATGGGTATGAGCATTATTTTTATAAATCAATTAAAAATCAGACTCACTGTATTTTTACATGCAAAAATGGCATCATTTTGAACAGATAATGCATATTTTTCATATATAAATTTTTAAGCCTTTACTATAAGTGTTACCATAGTACCTTTATTTAAATGTAACATCACGACTAAAAGTATATAGAAAATGGCGTCATTTTCATGTAATCATTGTAGATTTAATTTTCACAAGCGATAATGTAAGTTTCCATTTAAAAATATTGTTTTATCATCTGGTGAGGACAATAATTTCTCTTCTGAAATTAATGTCCATTATCTATAAAGTAAAAGCTTTATTTTCAAACTGTCCAAAAGTAAAATTTCATGAAATGTTACATTTAGTTCCTTTTTTTTCCAGTTACATGTGCCAAAGAAATTCTGTATTCTCCCTTATAAAACAGCGGGAATTTACTATTATTGTGTCAAAGTAATTAATTTTTTCCTCATTGTCGTTTTAAAGATTTATTGCTCAGAAGGTAGTGTCACAGATGATAATAATATAAATAATGAGACAGGCAGTTAACTGTTGCACCAGAGAGTGGTGTTGCCGTAGCAACATCATACGCTCTGCTGCAATGTGAAATGAGTGGTAACCTGATTACTGGTGATGTCTTCGATTAGGTTTTCGATCAGTGTTGGTATTCATTTCACATTGTAGCAACATAATGTCAACATTAAAGCCAAACCATACATATAACAATTAAGAAAACAAAAGTAAGCTCCTACTGTCATTTTTTAAATGAAGAATTGAAGCAGTTATCTCTTTTGTCAGGGGGTCGTCCCTGCCCTCCTGGACCCCTGTTTCAGGTAATTTCTGAACACTTAAGGGACAGTTTCTCTTTTCAACAATTTTCTTTATTTTAAATATGATTCAAATGGTGAACTCACTGAATTTCAATGTTCAACTAAAAGTACATTTTGAAAAAATTTTATAAAAATTTGAATTTTTTTAAATCTCTGCTACTTTTTAAAAAAATTGATATTTTTGCCCTTTTTTTTTTTTTTTTTAGATTTTCAAATGTGTACTACACAAACGTGCACATGGATATTTAGACATATCTAATATTACATTTATTATGATTTTTTTTACTGATATATATATAGTGCAAAACGATGAAATCTAACATATCTTCATATACTTTTTTTTTTTTTTTTAAATAACAAAAAACCTAAATGCTAATTCCATGCGCAGATTTATCACATATGTAATAAAGAACATGCACCAAAAAAAAGCTTAAAAATCTCTATCTCTCAAATACAGAAAAAGCCTTAAAACATGAAAGTGAAGAAAATATGAAAATGGAGAAAAAGCATTTAAAGTTTTAATTTGTGTGGTAATTGCGCTGAGTGTTTTAACAAAATTTACAATACCTCGCGATATATTTACGGTATGAATAAAAATGAGGTATCAAAATATTCACAATTAAACAGGCTTTCATTTAATATTAAAAGAGAAAAATCAATTTTTTGACCAATTTTAAGGTAAACTGCCCCTTAAATCAAAGGGAAAAATAAATGTAAATTTTATTTTGTGGAAAGGAGGGATCGTACCCCTTTCCCAGACAACAACAAAAAAAAAAAGATTCATTTTCTCTCTGTGTTTCATTATTTTAAACTGTTTGAAAAGAATAAATTTTATTTTTTTCAGAGTCAGAGAAAAAGAAAATTAGGGGGCAATTGCATTTTCTTGCTTCCCTTGTGGGCAATGAGCTTAGAAAAATGCGTAATTTTTATTAATTTACACGTAATTAATGTCTGTGCAAAAGAAATTACGGCGCAAACAATTCTGACACGTTCATTTCGATACGAATACGAACGTAAACAAACAAACACGACTGTCCCTCCCTTCCCCCAACCTGCAAATATACGCATGCGCAAGCCAAGTTCTTATGCCGTAGTGTGGACGCAATTTTTTCGATTCTTGGACCTGAAAGACCCAACAGACCTGACAGGCCACATAGTGTAAACGCAGCATTACTGGCCATTGCATTACACACATATATCATTAAAAGTTGTTATCTAGGCTTTAAAAGCCAATGGTACATAAAATACGTCACCCCTGTCATTATGTGTGTCCAAACCGTCCATATCTTTAAGGGTTTATATCTCGGCTAATTACTAACGATTTTTTTCGAAAATCATGATCAACAATGCTTTTATACTGGTCGTCCTTGATTGTTGAAATGGCGTTTCACTTGAAACTGAGAGTTCTGCATAAGCCGACTTTGTAATGATTTACTTTCTTCCATTTCAAAGCACCTGTTATGAGTTTGATAGTTTTTGACATCGGCTCTGGATTGGTGTGTGGACTCTGTGTTAAGTGTTCTAAATAAACATCGTTGTTGGAGTCACGTTTGTCAGGAAGTTCAAAGTTAAATCATTTGTGTTTTCATGCAATGTTTATTGCTACGTTCTTCATGGAAATGTCATCTGTTATAAAGAAGTTTCTCATCAATTTAATCTTATTTATGGAAGCATTAGACTCAGCATGATTTAAGCAGTATATGGGATTTTACATATTAGCAGTCACTCTTTGGTGCAGTTCATTCCCTGAATGTCATGGGGTTTGTTAAATCACTTTTAATCTTGTTACTGTTAAATATATTTATGAATTACTGAATGCATATAAAGTTAACTTATATATTGTTTTTATCTTTTGCTCAATAAACGTTAGATTGTTTTTATATTTATCTTGTAATTATTTCGCCACCATATCTTTTATTCTCCCTTAACTATTTAATATACACAGGTTTGGGGTTATCAGCTTAAGTTTCCATTGGGTATTTTCAACTCACTCTGCTAAAACTAATACCTATTTAAATCTAATCCCGTCATTTTTAAGCCTCGATAATCCTATGCGCAATCAACATTTTAGCAGTCGAGAGGCTATGACATCAGAGTCCGGAACTCTTTGAACTTTAAAGATCGTGACTTTTATAAAAATAGAATTTATGAGCTTGTTTCTTATTGGGAAAAGGTTATTGCATGTGAGGGTGGTTATTTTGATGAATAAATTGTATTAATTTTCTATACATTTTGCTGTTTGTTTTCTTTTACCTAAAAACGACAGAACTTTTTTGGTCACCTGATAATTTAGCATGATTACTTATTATGAGGTGAGAAATTAAAGAAGTGAAGCAGCATGCAGATACCGAAGGAATAAAGCTTTGTCAAACTGCTTTTTACATTGCAAGAAAATGCTTATTGCAGAAAAGGATTTTCCCTATGACCTACAAAATATCCTCTCTTATTACACTCAGCTCTAATTGAAATCATCCTAGATAATGAATGGTAGTGAATCAGTAACACAAAGAAAGAAACATCAATTTGTGTGGTACTGATAAACATGTAGAACCTTGTACATACCCACTGTTTTACCCAAAGACTTTGTTTGGCCACAGAAAAGAGGAAAACAGCCTCTATAATTTAATCACCAAATTTTTCCGGAAAAATGGAAATAACCATTAAACTGGAATTATGTTTTCTTTCAATTTGTTGAAAAAGATAAGCTTAAGGGTTTGGCAGAAAATTTTACTTGATTAAAAAGCTGCTAGTAATTTTGAACCAAGCAATACATGCTGTATTAATTATACCGGTAGTCAAGGACCCCGATTACAACAGTGTAACAATAACATTTTTGAAATTGTTAAATGAAACAGTCTCATTTTTTATGCAAACTTTTGCATGTAATGAACAATTTATTATTGGCATAGTAAAAGAAAAGTTTTCAGAATCATGTTTAATTACCTTTTTTGTGATAAACAGAATATTATTCCATAATTTTTTTTGTCATCTACAATAACTTTTCCTGCAAAATTTAAGCTCAACAGTTTTTAATTGGATTGTGAATGACAGTATGTCACCAGCATATTAGTATTAAGATTCTTTAACCTATCAAAATAAACTTGAAGTTGATATTTAACCAATTATTTTTGTTATGTTCGAATCAGTACATAAATCTTATATAAATTGTATTAGACTGGAAAGAAACAGCAAGTCTTCAAGTATTATCACAATTCATACGGCATTTGAAAGACAAGGCTGTCTATAAAGATATTAAAAAGGCAGTCTATCTGAATGATATTAAAAAAGTGTATCGCGCTCGAACAAAAGTCGAACCGGGTTCCCGATGCCTTCGGCACCGTATTGCAGGCGTGCAGCGCACGCACTGCAAACAATTTTAAAAAAGCCTTTCGCTATAACGAAAGTTGAACCTGGTTCTCGCTACCTACGGCACCTTATAGCAGACGTGCTGTGCACGCACTGCAAACTCTTTTTAAAAAGTCTATCGCGCTCGAATGAATGTCGAACCGGGTCCCCGCTGCCTACGGCACCGTATAGCAGGCCTGCTGCGCACGACTGCACAGTCTTGTAAAAAAGGCAATCTCGCTCGAACGAACCTCGAACCGGGTCCTCGCTGCTAATTTTAACAAAATCGAGCTATGTTAGTTCCACATTCTACCACCAGGGAGCGCACTCTATTCATAACAAAACTGTATCGGAAGGAAAGTCCGTTAAACAGCCTATCAGTAGATATGTTAAACAGATCGCCTTGTTAGAGTGCTTAATTTTAACAAAATCGCGTTATGTTATTTCCGGATTCCACCACCAGGGAGCGCACTGTATTCTTAACAAATACATATCTGAACGAAACACTTTCACGCAACATTTCCATAGATAAATGTGTCGGGAAGGTGGCGGTCTTAACAAAAAATTCTGTTAGTTCCACATTCCACCACCAGGGAGCGCACTCTATTCATAACAAAACTGTCTCGGAAGGAAAGTCCGTTAAACAACCTGTCAGTAGATATGTTACTCAAGGTGGTGGCGGTCTTAAGCAAGAATTTAAGATGTTTGCAGAAATTACTATTCAAAAATAGTGGTGACTAAACTTTTGACATTTTTATATTTAATAAGTAGTATGTATATCAACGTGTTATGAACTATCTTAAAGTTTCAAGCAGATCGCCTTGTTATATTTCCTGAATTTAACAAAATCGCGTTATGTTAGTTCCACATTCTACCACGAGGGAGCGCACACTATTCATAACAAAACTGGAGCGGAAGGAAAGTCCGTTAAACAACCTATCAGTAGATATGTTACTCGAGGTGGTTGCGGTCTTAAGCAAGAATTTAAGATATTTGCACAAATTACTATTCGGAAATAGTGGTAACTAAACTTTTGACATTTTTATGTTTAATAAGTAGCATATATCTCAATGTGTTATGAACTATCTTAAAGTCGCAAGCAGATCGCCTTGTTATATTTCCTAAATTTAACAAAATCGCGTTATGTTAGTTCCACATTCTACCACAGGGAGCGCACTCTATTCTTAACAAAAACATGTCTGAACGAAACACTTTCACGCAAACATTCCGTAGATACATGGGTCGGGAAGGTGGCGGTCTTAACCAAGAATTCTGTTAGTTCCACATTCCACCACCAGGGAGCGCACACTATTCATAACAAAACTGTATCGGAAGGAAAGTCCGTTAAACAAACTATCAGTAGATATGTTAAACAGATCGCCTTGTTAGATTACCTAATTTTAACAAAATAGCGTTATGTTAGTTCCGTATTCCACCACCAGGGAGCGCACTGTATTCTTAACAAAAACATTTCTCAACGAAACGCCTTCACGCAACCTTTCTGTAGATACATGGGTCGGGATGGTGGCGGTCTTAACCAAGAATTCTATTAGTTCCACATTCCACCACCAGGGAGCACTCTCTATTCATAACAAAACTGTGTCGAAAGGAAAGTCCGTTAAACAACCTACCAGTAGATATGTTACTCGAGGTGGTGGCGGTCTTAAGCAAGAATTTAAGATGTTTGCACACATTACTATTCGGAAATAGTGGTTACTAAACTTTTGACATTTTTATATTTAATAAGTAGTATGTATATCAATATGTTATGAAGTATCTTAAAGTTTCAAGACACATCTACGCGCTCCCTGGTGGTGAAATGTGGAACTAACATAACACGATATAGTTAAAATTAGAAATCTAACAATGCGATCTGTTTGAAACTTTGAGATAGTTCATAACATTTAATAAAAAGAACTTTCCGTAGATACATGGGTCGGGAAGGTGGCGGTCCTAACCAATATTTTAAGAAATTTAGAAAAGTGCCCCTCTATGGGGGGGGGGGTGAAAAGGAGGGGATGAAAACCGAAGATGCATAACTTGAATCAACCTCCACAGACCTTTTCTATGATATATCACATGGCGGGTAACAGATAAATACAGAAAAGTGGGGGGGGGGGGGGAAATTGGGGGGATGGACACCGGAGATGCATAAACATTGTAGCAAGAGGGGGGGGGACAAACTGGGTTCGTGATGTCCAACAGTTTGATATGAAACACCGCTGAGTTAAGTCAAAACCAGAAGAAGTTGCAAAAGTTAACCCTTTAGGGGCACGCTGAGAGGGGGGGAGGCAGAAGAGAAAGATGGGGACAAACTGGGCTCGTGATGCCCAGCAGTTTGATTAGAACTTTTTCTAAGGCGGAACATCCTACTTATAGGGGCAAAAATAACCGAGTTATTGTCTTAAAAAAAATTTTTTTTGGAGAAATTTGCTTTTTTTGGCCATAACTTTCTGGAAAGAACCCGTAAAGCTTATTTAACATGATTTTCAGTTCGGAAATTTTAATACCTTTAATTTAAGGTGTATTATGTAAGGGGTAGTGGCTTAAATTAAAAAGTTCAATGAAAACGGTCATAACTTTATGGTCGTGCTTCGTAAGTCTAAGCTTGTATGTTATTCAGTTCGGAATTTACTTTATCTTTATTTTAAGGTGTATATTGAGAGGTTGGGAAGGAAATTTAATGATGTCGAGTCTCAGATTCAATTTTGAAAGGATTTTCCATCGATAATGAGTTGTTAATTAGCTAATGACGTCCGTAATTACGGCGGGATTTTCTCGAAACCACAAAGTCCGTTTTTCTCGGAAAATGGCGGCCCGAATCGACATATTATAACACCCTCTGCGTCGCCTGTGAGAAAAGTAGTTCCGGCGACACGGGCGAGTGTTACCAACATACAGACAGACGATTACGGACATTAATAGTAGTAGAGATATTTCAATGATAATTTAACCATTGAAGACAGTAAATTACCATACTTTAAATAATTGAATGTATGGTAAAAATGCAAAAAAGTTTTATTATATGTATATATATGTTGCAATAAAAATGTAATATACATCAAACATGAACAAGGAAAAATATTTTGCTATTAGTTGCAATATATATATATTTAAAATAACGATTATTATTATTATTATGGAGATTTTTGTTTTTATCTTTGTTAACTTATTATCAGTAGCTTTACAATTTTTATTCGAAATATAATATTGTGATTAAATTTTACTACGTAATACCACTTAGGAGCTAATGTTATATAATTAAAATAAAATATCTATTTAAATGCAATAATAGTATCTTTTAAACTGACATAGAAAAATATTTTTATATATCTAGATTTTACTTAAATTACTTATTTTTAGTTAAGCTGCTAGAACTTTAATACTGATTGCAAACATCTGAGTAAAAAAAAAAAAAAAAAGGTTCTAAGCAGCTTATTATAACAATCTTATTATTTTATCATAATTTAACTAAGTCAATGTTGTTTTAGAATTGTTAATAATTTTCTTACTAGAAAATTAAATTAAATTTAATAATTATATATTATGTTATTAACTGTATAACAATTGATTCCGTGCTCATTATGAGAAATACATAAGCTTTTTTTAATGCATCAAGTTATTATTATCAAGAAATACAGTTGATGAAATGAGTAGCAGCGCTGTTTACTCGTAAAATGGATTTTTTCCTTTCAGGGAAAGAAGTTCGGTTCACCGATAGCCAATGAAATTGTCGGATTTCGAACTAATGCTAAAGTCTTAGGGAAAGTCAAATTTCGCTTATCCGATGATCAATGAAAGTATTTTCAATACCATAGGGGGGACCCTGTTCTGTCGCCAAATACCGCCAAGTTTGTCGCCAACTTGGTGATATATCGCCAAATTTGGCGGCCAAAATGAGTCGCCAAAAGTGACGCCAATTTGGCGATATCTCTAATATTTCGCCAAATTCCTATAGAGTTCCATTGCAAACCTACTTGCTTATAGAAAATCAATGAATTGAGATATTTTAATGCAACAAAAACTAATATTAGCTTAAGGGATTATATTAAATTTTTCTTTGATGGCCTAAGTAGGAATTGGCTTTAAAAACAGAATTTTTATATTACTTGTTAGTAATTAATTAATTATTATATAATATAATTATATAATAACATTAATATAATTATATTATAATATTCTTATTAAAAAATATATATAATTTTTAAAAATATAAATAACATTTTTATATTATTATATAATTCATTAATATATATTATATAATTCATATTATATAATAATATTAATATAAGTATATTATTTATATATTTTTTAAATGCTATTATGATTAAAAAACCTAGATACATTTTGTTTTTCAAGCTGCAGTTCCAGGAAGAATTTGCAGTTTTAATAAAAAAAAAACCTTAAAATCGAAATCCGGGAGGGGGGGGGGGGGAGGTTGGATCCCCTAATGATCCCATGAATTTGTAACTGTATGCTCTTATACCTTTATCGAATATAGTTCAAAATTCTACATTACATGGGAGAAGAAAAAGGGAAAAAATTACTTGTCTTTATTTTTTATTTATTTTTGTCTTTGCTACTTAAATATCATTTTAGCTGAAATTTTACACTTTAGTGTGTAATGTTAGTTTCTGGTGAAAATAAATTACAGTTTCGCAGTAGCATTAATTTGGAATGTATGTGTGTGTGTGTGTGTGTGTGGGGGGGGGGGGGTGAGTTCTGTTTTTCATTTGACAAACAATCATTATAAAATATAGCGGCACAGTTAATATATATATATATATATTTTTTTTTTTTTCTGGAAGAAGTTATATACTTTGAACAATCATTATTAATACAAAGTGGAAAAACGAAAAAAAAAAAATTGTTGATTACGTGTAAAAATATTTTGTAATGAATACGTCAAATTTAAAAACCAACGTAAAGAAAAACCCAAATGCTTAGGATTAACTTAGAATTCAGTCTAAACATTTATTATTTATTTAAAATAAGCTAATTGTATAGTATAAATTCAGTTATAATTAGCATATAGTCTAAATATGTATTATTATTTATTTAAAATAGTCTAATTGTATAATAAATACAAAGAAAAATAAATGAACATTTTATAATTATTAATATTTAATAATAATATTTATTAAATCGATATAATAAATATATAGTAATAATTTTTATTATTAAATTAATATTGATTAAGATATAATAAATAATATAATAATAATAATATGAAAGCAGAAACAAATATTCAGTGCAATTAGTTATAAATAATCTGCATTTAAAAATATAATATCAAATTCGTATAATATAAATTTGTATTAGAAGAAAGTATTTAATAAATAATAACAAACTTTAAGTATACTTAGTTACAAAATATATAACGTTTAAGAAAATTAATTAAAAAAAAAAAAATAACTGAAGGCAAATATTACTAAATTTGTATTTATAAATATACAAAATACATTAAATAGCATCCTTCTAAAAGCAAATTAACCTAATATTGCCTAAGTACATTCATTAAAAAGAAATTAAATAAATAATTTTATTACAAAGAGCGAAATTAAAAAAGAAAAAAAAAAAAGAAAAAATCAATCTTTCATTCGTCTTTATTTAATAAATAAAAATTAATATTAAGTATACTTTACTTGGATATAAAAATATAGCGTTCAAAAAATTAATTAAAAACTATTGAAGAGATATTACTAAATCATTATTTATAACTAGGGGATCGTACCCGGTATTCCCGAGTTAAAGAATATAGGTGAAAACATTTTTTTTTTTAAATTGAAAACTAACAATTTTTTTTATATGCAATAAATTTTTTAGATTGACCACTTACATTATAAAAGCATTTTTCATATGGAAAGTACGAATTACACAATCAAATACATTTTTGAAATTTATCAAAAGCGATATTTTCATATTAGCCGCATGCTAAGAGTTATTTGCCAAGATTTTACTACTTATGGCATCCTTTTATATTCTGATAATTTCAGAGCTCATACATGTCTGGTAAATTTGTGTTATATTATTTATTTATTCATAGGGAAGTTTTTTTTAATGGTAATTAGCCGTATAAGAAAATGATGAACTCTTTATTTTGTTTTAAGGGCAAACGGATTAATCTTTCGTAATCGAGCTCCGCGCGATATAGATAGATTAAAAAATATTTCATGCTTTAAAATTGTTTTTAAAACCATAGACAATCAGTAAAGTGAGATGAACTTTGCAAACAAATTCCGTTTAAAAAAAATCCTATTTGGTGATCTAAAAATTTAAATTGTACGATTACAAATATGTTAGATTTGTGTTTTTTCAATATTATTCTTTTATTTGTTTATAAAAGAAGTATTTAATTTCGTTAATTTGTCGTTCACAAATATGTTAGTTTGGTGGTTTTTTTTATTATTCTTTTATTTGCTTATAAAGGAAGTATTAATTTCATTATGCAAACATAGTCAGAAACAAATGCTGAAAAATGTTTGTTGCTTTATGTGCAAAATGTTTATTATTTTATGTATTGAAACCGGCACGTGATAAGATAAACTTAAAAAAAAAAAATCATGCTTAAAAATTATTTTAGAAAATATAATACATCAGTCAATGAATACAGTTTTTAAACAAATTGCATTTGAAAGTACATTTATTTCCCTATGCGACAAAAATTGAAAATGTATGATGGTCAGAAGATTGAAAAAATGCAGTAGCGAAAATTTCAAGACCAAAATTTGATCGTGAAGTATTGCCATTCGCAAAATGACGTCAGCGTTACGCACAGATACGTTTGTTCTTTATAATATAGATACATAATCAATAAAATATAGTAAAGATCTTTATTATTATTAGGATGTGGTTATTAATTGAGGCTTGGATTTCCGGAATGAAAACAGCAATTTTCACCTTCTCAAAATTTGTATACGCACTTCTCATATCCATATTCATCATACTTAGTATTAGTACACATGCAGAAGGAAAATCACTATAGAAAATTTATGAGGAAAAATGGGTGTTTTCAAAAGCAGTATGTCATTTTCCGTTATTATTCCCCTAATATAATATACTGCTCCTAATGGGATTTTGCGCCACTAAACCCTATACAACAATTTTTATCAACAATTTTGAATTTTTATCAGAAAATAGCATGAATAAAGTTTAAAATACCTCATTATTTCTCTCTTGTCTGCAGATGCTAAATAATTTTCATCATTTTGAAGAAATTTTATAAAATGCTTTTAAAATTAAAATATAAAAGTGGGGATATTTAAAAAAAAAAAAAAACAGATAGTGCGACCACATCTACAAAGGAAGAACTTTCAGTTAAAAAAAATATATATTAGTAAAATTTGTTCAGCAGTAAGATCAGGGCAGATGACTAAAAACCACACTTGTGTTTTAAATATATAGATTATATAAAATTAGGAAAAATTAAATTAAGCAAATTATGTTATTTTGATAAAATTATAGTAGAATGTCCTAAAGAATAGCATTAAAATTTCATTATTCGAGAGAATTTTCGACAAAAACTTCAGGAACACGATATTATTTTAAACCACGAATTATTTGTTTGCTTGTCTAACTCGGCGAAGCCAATCCCTCCAGGCGAGAATCATCAATTTCTGTAATATAAATCGCTATTATTTGCATGTCACCTCTCTTTTATAAAGACACTCTATATTTTTGTAAAACATTGCGTTTATCAGTGTGTGCTTTCGGTTACATTATTTTCAAAAGTGAAGCATTTTCACCTGTGAAGAGTTTCAAAGCAGCTGGGCTGTGAAAATGACGCACTTCTACAAAACATAATTCAGGTTTAAGAATTAAAATACACGCTTTTTTATAAAATGACGTCATTTGCATCCGCTAAAGCAATCTACTTTTACAACCCAGTCTTAAACTACGTCTATAGAAAAGTGTGCAAATGATGTCATTATCACGGAATAACTGACAATATTCTTGACATAGCCCATGTTTTATATTCAACTATTTTTTCAGGTTTTATGAGATATGGCAACAGAGAGATACAGTATCTCCTATTTTCAACTATTTTCCGTTTACTTTCAATAGAAATGAGGTACTTTTGTTGCCACGATAAGAAAAATGGTATTAAAAACTGCAAAAAAATTAATATCTCAAAAATTAATTGAGATACAGCTTTCAAACAAATTGCATTTAAAAGAGCATTTTTTTCCTTATACGACGGTGTAAAAATTTAAAATGTGCGATGTTTAGAAGTTTAAAAATTTGCAGTAGAGAAAATTGCAAAACCAAAATTTCATTTCAAATTTCAAAGTGTTGCCATTCGCAAAATGACGTATGCGTTACGCACAGATATGTTTGTCCTTTATAATATAGATTGTACAAAATAACAAAATGCATTTAATAACATTCATCAGATTACCCATTATGTTGTAAAAAACAATTTTTGCTTTATTTTGTTTGTAAAGTAGTTACTCAAAACTAGTGCAAAGTCGCCAAAACTAGTTGAACAATTTGCTGGACACTGAGCATCCACCAACCAATAAGGTTGCGAGCTTCGGTTCGGAACGACGAACTCACTTGGGAAAAAAAATTATGCTGCGTACGTACCCTGATTTCGAATATCATAAAAAAAAAACGAGAATTTCGTCAAAAGTTCGGAAAAAATCTCGAATTTACTCAAAGAATCGCGCAAAAAATTCAAGAATTTCGTCAAACGATCGCAAATTCTGTCAGTCGGCTTAGAGGGAAAAAACGAATTTCAAAAACGACTGTAGAAGAGATTCGGGAATTTCGTCAAAATATCTCAAAAACAAATAGCGAATTTCATTAATAGGTCGCAAAAAATATAGTGATTTTCAAGAGAAATCTACCTCAAAGAATTTTTTTTTTTTTGAAATTGTACTACGATTGAATATAAAAGTAGTCGCCAATCCTGCCCTGCAATAAAAGTTACTTTGGAAATTCTCCCCTTCTACAGCATGGCCTTTGGGAGGCAGGAGTTAAGGCCTTCAAATACCATTTAAAAAGAGTAGTGGGCTCAGCTCATCTCGCGCTAGAAGAATTTCTAACTGTAATTACACAAATTGAGGCTGTCTAATAAATTCGCCAGTTTAACTGATGATTTTTGATCACAGCTGTTGTACGGCAGTATATATGCTTTATATTTTAATTAACCTAAGAAAATGCTTTTATCAGCGTATTTTTTCATTGCGGATCATTAAGTACTGGTCTACCCTATTTCATTTAGACCTTTTTTTTTTTTTTTAAATACCTTATTATTCATCAGTTTTTTTTGTTTTTTCGTATAGCATGTAAGTATTTCAATAAACATCCTCCAAGGATAAAAATATAGTGTAACTTTCGTTAATATTCATTATAAAAATTAGTTTAAAAAACGCAAATTTCTTTACAAGTAATTTAAAATTTTGTAAATTACTATATTATGTTACAGTTGCTACCTTTAATCTAAACTTCCCTACCAGTTACTTTTGTAAGTCAAACTTATAATCTTTAGCAATATGTTTCCATATAAATTTCGCCTTTATTTAGGTTTATAAGACATGTTAAAATTAGATACTCTTTTTCAAACATGCCATCCATAAAATTATTATTAAATCACTTTATTTAACTTTATTACTGAAAATTCAATATTTATAACGCATATTTAGATATAAAAAATAGCTTCATGTAAAAAAATATACCATAAACTTCATATATATTGATAAAAATTAATTTTTAAGCTCATTCTAGCCATTGCACTTAATGGTAAATAACCACAGCTCACGTACAAACCTCGCGGTTCAGGTGTTTCAGTTTACTTCAGATGGCTGCTATGATTCCGCATACTTTTGAATGGGAATTGCCGGTCTACGTATCTTAAAAGTCTTTGGTGTTAACAGATGCCGCTGATTTTCAGGTATTGACTGCTGGTCACTTTCTCATTAAAACAAATCTCTTAATTCGATTCCCGAATCTAATTTGATTGAGGTAAAAGATAACTTGCTTAACAGGTGACAAAAACTCAAAAAATGGTCCAAGTGATTTGGAAACACTGTCAAAATAACAATCTAAGGGAGCCTCACGATCTTACGCTAAGCTAAGCCGATCTTCGAAAATAGAGAAAGTCCATATCACGTGACTTTTACCAGAGAACAATGAAAAGAGCTGTAGGACACACAAAAGCATTGATAAAGGTAGCGATAGCTGTCCTACAGCAGCAGCAAAATCCTGTTCGTGACGTCACCTTCCACAGTTCTATGAAGCGCGCGCAGCGATTGGCGATTCAAGCGCTCGAATACGCCATCTGGTGGAGAAAAGATGTAACTTCTCGTTTCAGGATTGCGCCGTGAAAGCATGTGTTTACATGCTCCATAAAATACATTACATGTATTTTAAATTTGTTCAGAATGATTGTTCTTTTGCACAATTTCAGATTTTCTGTGACATTTGTGTTCTGTCTTGTATGACAAAGTAAAAATTACCCGAATTTGAATATCTAAAACTTCCAAATGCATTTACAATATAGAATTATTTCAATGGCACTTTAACATTAGTTAAAGGGAAATTAAAAGGACAATTTTCTGCTGCGAGCAGCGCCTCTATAGGCCGTTTTAATTCCCAATAAGAAATCTAACCGAGTCAACAATGGCCTATGATTGGCTGGCTGCTTCTAAAGCCAGAGAACTTCTGTGGATTGCAGAAACTCACTGCAGCATCAAAAGTCAGATCACTACCCCCTACATGTATGTAGGGGGTAGTGGTCAGATCCATCCTTTTAATCTCCTTGTGATCAGGTGACTGACGACATGTTTTGACACCTCAGTGAAATTAAGCAAGCAACCATCCAACCAAGTAAACAAAACAAAGGATCGGTATCCTATTAGATTTGTCAGAGATTTCTACTGAACAGTTATTTGGTTAAACTAATTATTATTTGGTTGTCTTTGGTTAAACTAATGCTTAATCTTTTACAGTAAATCATGAACTTGATTTATACAGCTTTTCTTTGGTAATATTGGGGCGATATGTTAAGTGATATGCAAGAAAGTGAAAGTCTTGAAAGCGATACGAGTGTGGACGATCCTTCTTTTGCAGATAAAGCCGAGACATTGTCTAAAAATAAAAATATCAAAATCGGGGAAGAAAATAAGAAATCCCATGTATGTAACATTTGTTGTAAAACTTTTACAAAAAAATGCAGCTTAAAAACACATTACCAGATTCATGCTGGCGTGAAACCTTTCATTTGTGAAGTTTGTTATAAAACGTTTTCCAAAAAATGTAGTTTGACGGTACATTCTATAATACATACTGGTGAAAGGCCTCATAACTGTTACATTTGTGAGAAGAATTTCGCTCGTAAAACGGATCTAAAACAACATATGTTGATTCACAGTGGTGAAAAGCCGTACGTCTGTGATAGATGTGAAAAAAGCTTTAACCACCTAAGTAACTTACGTAAACATAAGATTATTCACACAGGAGAGAAATCTCATGTGTGTGATATATGCAGAGAAGCATTTGCTGAAAGAAGTGTCCTGCTAAATCATCTTAAAAATCATTATATTGAAGAAGAAGCAGTAACAAATCCTGATTGTGTTGATAAAGAAAGAGTTGCACTGCGCAATTTTCTAAAAACTACCATTAAGAAAAATTTCCATTCATGTGACCAATGCGATAAATATTTTGTGCGCAAAGATAGATTACAGAAACACAAATTGACTCATAGAAACAATAATGAGTTTAACCACATATGTGAAGTTTGTAATGCTAAATTCAAAAACAAAGATAGTTTACAGGAGCATCTTTTAAGTCATGTCGTTTTAACTTTCAATATGGATAATTCACTTGATGGTATTGATGAATTTGATATTAATATGAGTTCTACAACAGAACCACCACCAATAAAACCCCAAAATAACCACACATGTTCAATATGTTTTAAAAATTTCACTAGACAGGCATCCTTGAATGACCACTATTTAATACATTCTGGCAAAAGACCTCATAAGTGTTCTATTTGTCAGAAGAGTTTTTCACAAAAAGCAACTCTGAAACGTCATTTATTGGTACACACTGGTGAAAAACTACATACATGTGACATATGCAAAAAAGACTTCACTAGGAAAACATCTCTTCGTAAACATTATATTTCTCATTCTTCTAATAAATTATTTTAAAATAATCCAGTCAGTAATAAAATTATGCTAGTCTTTAAATATTAAATTTTACTAATACCATTGTAACCTTTAATGTTGACTATACCTAAAAATATCCACTCACTACATGGTGCAAACAACTGCCCATTTTATTTTCTGGATGATTATACTCAGGAATTTGTTTATACATATTTATTAATGGTACTTTTCGGTTAGCCGGCCGCCAGTGTTATATATATGTACATATAAACGTATGTATATATACATATATATATGTGTGTATATATACAATATGTGTGTATGTATATATAACACTGGTGCCCGGCTAACCGAAAAGTACCTTATTAAAATTTTGTATGATTTATTTATTTTGCAGTATTTTTTAATATAATTCTTATAAGGTTAACTATTCTAAAAAAAAATAAATAATAAGATTTAGTTTAACAATAATTAAGATTGCAAAATATTGGATCACTAAGCTGAGAAAATCTACTGGTCATGGCTGCTGGTTATACCTACTAACCACAATTTTCAGATGTAATATATAAATTCATGATATACCTCATAAAACAGCAAATTTATTATTAGACATTTAAAAATTATTAGCTTTCATGTTTTATATCTTCTTAACTTGATATTAATTTTCAACTTTTTGAGGGCGAGTATTTTAAATATAAATGAGGAGTCATTTCTTCTTAAAATACCCAAAACTACCTTAAAATCTAGCAAGCTCTTCATTCCTCACAGTTATTGTTAATCATGCTATCCCGAAGCAATGGTTTACAATAACTGTTATACGTGTTAAAAACATAGCACATTGTACAAGTACTTTCTTATGTATATAAAAAAAAGTAAATAGGGGCTGAACACAGTATACTTTGAAAAACATCTTACAAGAACACTAGACTATCTGTTTGGTCACTGCAGACTATAGACTTGCACTAGGTCAGACAACATGATTTTACCTAGATTCTAACTTGATATGCAAACTGGTTTAAGCCTTTTTTTAACACTTTCCAACAAAGTTGAAAAGTGTTTGTGCATTCGGTTTGTCTGGCTGTCTGTTCACGCTCTATCTCCCGTAAATATACTCGGATTTTTATGCTATTGATAATGGTTATTTAGGGTCACCAAAGCATGTTTGGTATTGTATATGAAGTATGTAAGATTGATAGTTCATTTACAGGGGCACTCAAAAGAATTCCATTACATTATGATATATGGGGAAAAATCGTTTGCAGAGTATTTTGATGAGATTATGCTATTTCAAATGAATTGAAACTGATATAAATCACTGAATTTCACTACAATTACATTATAGAATGGCATTCAAAGCATTTTTTATTCATTTACAGGGACACACAAAAGTAATCAGTTTCAGTACTGTCTTTGAGTAATAATTGCTGGAGTGTGTGCATTTTAAAATTCGGTAGGCGCTTTTAAATTTAACTCATTTTTTGCATGTTACTCGTTAATGTATAAATTTTATAAATTCATATGTACAATGGCTGCACAAAAGTATTCACGTACCATTCTCCTCATTAGAGGAAGTTGCTGAAGGGGAATTTTCAACTAAAGTATAAATATATGTATTTCTTAAGTGAACTAAATTTTGGCATGCATGTAGCTGATATGCATAGGTACAAACCTATGTATCATATACAGGGCTGCTGCAAAAATTCGCATAATTATCCTATTGTAGATGGGAACAGCTTAAATTGGGTTTTCAAATGTGTTATGCGTTTCCATATGGTTGAATTAGACATGACGTTTTAACTTATTAAACGGTGCAGTTTTGTTATATTATTCTGAATGTATTGGAAAGTGTTTCATAATCTATGCTTGACACATGATTTTTTCTTTTATGCTTTAAATGCAAGTTGAGTTGATTGTAATTTTTTCATTCAAGGGACAGTTTCAATTTTATTCTTGAGGATTGGGTTTGGGTGTATTTAATTTTTTTTAAAAGGAAGTCATTATAAGAATATTGTTTCTAATAAAAATCTGTATATCCGTATATGAATGATATACATTAAGTATACTTCTGTAGGGAAAAATAAATTTTTAATAGATTTTTTTTTTTTTTTTTTTAGAATTCTGACCGATTTTTAAACTATCCATCCAGAAATGGTTATTTAAATGGTCTACATCTCAGTTAGACCAAATTTATAAGATCTATTATAAATGTAGTCAGATTTTATTATTTTTTAAATTAAAACAATACCTCTGATTTAAATCTGGAAGTCTCCCAATGCTGTGCCCTTAAATAATAGCCTAGCAGGAACACTAACTAACCAAAAAACATCCCATTTTATTCTATTTCTTCAATATACATATGTACAACTCCTATGTAATGGTGTAGGTGTTCATCAACTGAGACCTCTGTCTATAAATCTATGACTAACGAATGCTCATATTTTTTTTTTTAAACGTCAAGATAGATTTATAAAAAAGTCACTTTCTGTTGAGTGAAATGGCGTTTTCGTTACCTTTCACTGGTCAATACAAAATATTGAATTGTAAAACAACAAATGTACAAAGTAGATGATGGGAAAAGGGGACATTTTTCTACTTGTAAAAAGAAAGAGCAGGGTGCATCAGCACTTAAAAAAAAAAAAAAGAACAAAACATGGCATCCTTTAAAAAACATCCAAACAGGAACACTAGACTAATCATCAACCACAGCAGACTAGAGACTTGCATCAGAAGTCAGGTAATCTTATTTTACCTAAATTGACCTGACACGCAAAGGTCTTTTTTTTTTTTAATGCAAGTTGAGTTGATTCTAATTTTTTTCAGTTTGGGAATTGAATCTTGAGGGCTGGGTTCAAGTATATTTGATTTTGGCAAAAGAAAGTGCGAATACTGTTTGACTTAAAAAAAAGAAACTGTTTAGGTGAATATGTTTGATTATATGTACATTTTTTTATATAATAAATGAAAAAAAAATAATGGATATGTATATATAATTTTAACAAACATTTTTATGAAAGTGAAAGAATGAAATGTACAGTATACATAAAATATTGCTTTAGATCAGGACTAGTACATATGCAAAAGTCTTTGCAAATTGGTGATACTGGAAACAGGTAAGAAATCAATTGCAATATTGAATAAGACAGAGAAATCAAGCTGATTTAGTTATCAGTAACTCATTGGAAAGATTAAAATAATACCATATTTATTTGAATCTAAGACACATCTTTTTTTTTAACTGCAAAATTAAGAATTTTTGTTTAAAACTCGTAAGGAACAAACAAATTCGAAAGTAAAAAATTATGAAACTCACAAATTTGAAAGAAAATAAATTATGAAACTTTCAAAATGAAGTAAATCTAAATTTATTCCCCACTTTTTTTTAAAAATTGGTGTTCATTGCTCACAGCACCTGATTAAGGTACAGTCCTAAGAGTTTAAGGATCTTGGCACTAAAATTTCAGTCTTCTAAATAACACTTTTCATTCATAATTATATGTTAACAAATTTACATTCAATTAACATTGCTCCATAAAAAATTGCCACATTTAGAAAAAAAAAAAAAAATCAGCCTCAAAAAATTCCTAACATAATCCACAGACACATCTGGTTTGAAAATATTACGAGCTATCTTTCTTTCCCATTGCAAGATTCGAGGGAAAAAGTACATCTTACAAGGAGAGGGCCAACCTTGTTCATCACAGATTTTGATTATTTTAATATATGTTGTAGGGTAGAGACCCCTTAGTCTTAGGTTCAACGGATTTTATCCAACGCTCCTTAGTTCTTGAGAACCCGGGGGTCTAACAGTGGTACACAACTTAAATAATTACTTTGTAAGAAACAGGATAGGTTAGTCGTAGCTCAGTTGGTACGGCGTTTACTTGCTGATCGGCGGGCCCGGGTTCTGTACCCGAACGCGCTATATTTGTTTTTCTCATTTTTTGTTTTATAAATATACTTGTAATTATAATTTAATAATTTAAATTAAAAATTCTAATATCATACATTAATTATAATGTTAACAAACTTGAATTTATCATTTTTTATTTTTAAACTATTATTTATCATCCTTTAAAGAGGTTTAAAAAGAAATTGGGTCTATTATCGAATGATAAAAAATACAAAATCGTGACAAAACTTGTTGTGGCGCCATCTAGTTATGATAAAATAAAAGAATATTCAAATAAAATAAAAGTAAAAGCAGAAATAAGATAAAGGGGAAAGAAAAATAATTGAAAGCACAAGCATACGTATTACAAATTTAAAAATGTTTAATATGCAAAAAATCGGTTGTAATTTAATTCTGATGCTAATTTTTAATATAATTATGCTTGTTATTTTAAAAACAGAATAATAGTATTATCGCATTGACTTCCTTTGTTAAAGCAATGCGTAAATGATGTTTCTTTAAAATCACGAATTGACACAATTGCTCAATATCATTGCATCGATAAAGAATATATGAAATACATTTTAAAAGTGATTTAAAAAAAAATAACAGTTTTAAGATGTTTTATACAACTATTTAGTTAAAAGTAAAAAATTAAATAGGTTAAAATTATAATTGGTATACAATATTATAAATTTTAATTGACAATGAGATTATTAAGTTATACTTGCAAGTATATTTATAAAACAAAAAGTGAGAAAAACAAATGTAGCGCGTTCAGGTATCGAACCGGGCCCGGGATCAGCCGTCAAACGCCATACCAACTGAGCTACGACCAACCTGTCATTATGATTGCAAAGTAGGTATTTAAGTTGTGTACTACTATTAGACCTCCTGGTTTCTCAAGAACTAAGGAGCGTTGGATAAAATCCGTTGAACCTGAGACTAAAGGGTCTCTACCCTACAACATATATTAAAATAATCAAAATCTGTGATGAACAAGGTTGGCCCTCTCCTTGTTAGATTCGAGTAAATATGGTTTACATTTCACCAGAAGGTATTTCTTTCAGTTATGAGGCAGTTTCAATAATAAATAAAATTATAAAGAAGTAACTAACAATCCTTATTTTATTTCTTGGACTTGGAATGAATCATGATTTTACAGGATAGATTTGTTCTTTTTCTTCAGTACATATAACCCATAACAAAGGAGGTGCCAGTGTCACCTTCAGTAACACCTTTTATATTTTTTATAGTTAACTGTTTAGTTTTCTGTTATCTATGTTGGAGTCCAATTAATTGTTCGACAATAGTCAGTCAGACTGGTAAAAAATATTTTCTGACAAGTTTAAAAAGAGACATTTTTAAAAAAGTAAAAAAAAAAAAAAAAACTAAAGGATCAGTTATAATTTTTATGGGCTAGTAAGTTTTCGTATTCACTGCTCTTTGGGACCAATAACTTTCACTTTTAAGGCTATTGGAGATATTTAATTGGCTTAAAGAAAGACAAAAAAAAAAAAAAAAAAAAAAAAAAAAAGCATGTGAAATAAATAACACCTTTAATGAAATAAAGTAAGATACAGTCGAACCTCGTTAACGCGAACTCTCAAAGGGGAACTTTTTTTATTCGTGTTAAAAGTAGTTCGTGTTATCCGAACTTAAATACATGACATACAATTGGATGGGGCAATCGAAAACAGTTCGTGCTAAAAGTAATTCGCGTTAAGCGTGTTCGTGTTAATGAGGTTAGACTGTATAGACAAAAATTATGTCCATAATTATCAAGTTTTTATAGAAGAGTAAATAAAGATAATTTTTACATACAGTTGATACAGCATACTCAAATTAATCATGTCAATATAACAGAATCAGCTGATTTTATGAAAAAAATGACACAGAGAGAACAAAATACAAATCAGTATGCACCCTTGTTAAAGTGCATATGCACATGAGAGCAGGCCACGTTATTTGATTCCCATTTTTGTACATTGCTATGCCCCTCCCCTTTCCCCAATGAATGAATTTTGCCCTGACCCCTATTGTTTTAAGTTGGCCCACATTTTTATCAATACTTTAGATACTTATTAGTTAATACCCCTAACATTTTTTTTGGTGTGATGATTTCACTTTGAAAGAAAAGAAAAGAAAGTGTTTTCTATAATGTTAGTAGCTTATTTTTTGTCATGAATTGGAATATCCCTTAACTGAATCAAAATCTGTTATATAAACAGAACTGCAGTGGAGGGTATTATGGTGATATATATGCTATATATCTTCTGGATAAAAAAACTTCTTTATATCTTACTTTTCTCAAGTAAAACTATAGTGTATAACCTCTTCTTTTATACAATTACAACATTCTATATAAACTTGATTTGATTATGCATCCATCATATTTTCTACTCTATACTATATATATTTCTTTAACCCTTAATTTTATAAACACAAAGCATATGCATACTTAATAGCTGTGTGAGATAAAAACATTACAATACTAACTGTAAATATAATAAACTAACAACAGTTTAAAAAATACTTTATTTCTCAAATTGTAACTTCCTATACTAGCAGTTTCAATTTTCTAGCCATTTCTTTCCTTTATGTCACAATTTCTCTTAATTTCTGGTCCTTTAGATGTTCCAGAATCTAGATACTTCAATTATACTTGTGTGGTCTGGCATTTTCTCTTTTCTATTTAATATAATTGTTACTTTCGCATCCTGTAGAGTTATGTAGTATTCCATGTAATAAATAAATATATGTATGTAATATGAAATGCAATATGTTTTTAATTAAAGAATATTAAAATAAAATGTCAAATAAGTTGTTCTCAATAATTTTCCCAATTATAACTACACAAGGTGTTTACACATATTGGGAATGATTTTGATGTTAAATTAAAAAAGAACGAGAAACAACAGGATAAAAAAAAACCTGGTAACATGTAATAACATAACTGAAATATTGGCTGCTAAGAAAAAATTGCTGAATTGGCATGTGAAAGAAGAGAGTGGTTTGAAAGTTATACTCGTATATTTGCTCCAAAGAGAATTATTCATATTCTGTATATGAAACTCATTTAGCAGGTGACAAGTGGAAAAAAATTGTCACAATTGATGAAGCGTAGATTTATCTAAATGATTGTAATTGAAAAAAAAAAAAAAAAGATCGATTTATTACCGGAAAAGAGACCAAAAGCACTTTTACAACTTTGTTTCAAACACTGCAAAGAAAGTTTCTCTAAGGATTTCTGGTGATTGCTGGAATCTCTTACAACAGAAAATTAAAGATCAGAAAAATTGAGAAATGTCAAAATTAACTCTACTTATTATCAAAACAATGTTCTAATTCCTATTTTTAAAGAAGAAATTCCAAAACTTTATCCTACGGATGTTAAAAGTGTTTAGTTCTACCAGGATAAAGCGAGCAGCCATACATCCAAAAGTACAGTCGCATTTCTCGAAAAATCGGCAAGAGAAACTGGAATCAAGTGTATGCCGTTTAAATCATATTCGGATCAAATCTCCAGATGTTTCACCAATGGATTACTGTGCCTTTGGATTATTAAAACAAGCTCTTGCGAAGCACCAACCAACTACATAGAGTAGACTAGAAATGTGTGGTGGAGGGTGGAGGAATGGAAAAAAGTTTCACTTCCGGTTTTACAAAAAGCTCTATTATATTGGAAATCAAGCTGCAATATGATAGTCCACAACAAAAGCTACCAGACAGAACATATTAAAAAATAATTGTTTTAATTTATGTATTTTATTTTTGTTGCCAAAATAGTTCACAATATGTGTAAACACCCTTTATATAACTAACTACCCATTATTTATTCCAGTGCTTGCAGAGATTTTGAATCTTCATGCTGTTTAGAATTTATACATATACCATTTAATATTAGTCAGTAAAAAATTGTTAAATTGTTGGTGATAGGTCAAAAAAACAACATGCTAAACACTAGTAAACTATCTCTTCTAATTCTCAAATAATCTCATGTTGGTATTTTTCAAACACACACAAAAAGAAAAAAAAAAGTTAAAGCAATTCTGCCAGGTGGATTTTTTTGTCTGTGATTTTGTGGTAGTTTTTCCTCACAAATAACACTAGCAGGTAAAATTTGGGTTGTGCCATGTTTTTTAGCTTTTGATAATTGATTCTTATGTATATTTTAGAACTGAATCCAAAAATGACTTTTCCTTTTAACCATCACACCAGGATTTTTCGCAAATTGTAAATTTCAAAGTTAAAAAAATATAAAAAATCTGATACTATAAAATAGATGTAGTGGTTGTATTTTTTACCTTTTGAAAATGGATTCTTATGCATAGCGATAAATCTAAAAATGACCTTCAAGTTTTATCATGTCAAGATTTTTCGAAAATCTCAAATTTAAAAAAATCCAAAATACTGTGAAAATCTGATACTACAAAATAGACGTAAAATGTTGTTTACATAATAATTTATTCATCTTTTAGCTTATACAATGCATTTTTACAACTAAACATGTACAATATTGTGCATTCAAAATCCTTACAATTTTATTCCATGTATGGAAGTTTTTTTTTTACCATTCATGGTCTGCCTCATACTTTTCTTTTTATGCTGTCTATCTGGTTCATCTCAGTGTAACAACCAGCAGTAGTCTGCCATCATCATAGGAGTTCATTTTTCTTGATACCTCCTTTCTATTTGTTTGATGTCCTGATGAAATCTCTCACCCATCTCTTCACTAATGGCACTCCAATTTTCAGGAAAATAGCCCAGATGTGTGTTTAGGAAGTAAACCTTCAAGCTCATAGAACCACCTAAATTTTTGTACTTTTGCAGCATTGAAGTTTGGATCCTTCTTATTACCCAGAAACTTGCTTAACATGGCTTTAACCTTTTCACGCCCTTGGCCACAGGTGTGAACGTATAGTTTTTTTATAATTATTATTACTGTCAATAATAAACAAACAAAAATTTTTTTAAAACTTATTCAATACACAATACCTCAACAAGATAAGTAAAAATTTTATGGCTTAGCTGCACTGATAATGTAAATAATGCAATGTACAGTTAGAGATATAAAAAAAGCGTGAAGTAATTTTTCGTCAGTCTGTGTTGTTGGATTATTTAAACAAATCGATAATATTTGATAAAAATAATATCAGATATATTAAATATATTAAGTTTTAATAATTTGTAGAAATGTAAGAAAGAAATTTACCGTTAGTTGTTTAGAAATTTTTTTATAAGAAATCATTTCACTCATAAATTATCATTAACACTCAGCAGCAGCAGCCACAAATGTGGACGTTATTTTTTTTTTTGTGAATTTTTATTGCTTTTCCTTTTTTTTTTGCTTTTTGAATTCCTATTAATATAAAACGAATAAATTGTAAAAACTTTTTTTTTCTCACTATAAAAAATTGTCCCTGAAGAGGTTAAAGGTTCCCCGGGTTTCTTTTCCTGCAACTTCCATTTGTTTCTCAAAACTACCATCTTTGATAACTTTTTAAATGTGAATATTGGTAAAAACACTCTTTTATTTTGGTGGTTCATAAGGCTGGAAATTTGTTGCAGATGTACATATTTGCCTTCTTTGGTAAGGCTTTGACAGATTTTCGTTATTTTTTTACTTTTTAACATTGAAATTTTCACTTTGCAAAAAATCTTGAAGAGATGTTAAAAATAAAGTTCATTTTTGGATTCAGCACTAACAAATACATAAATACCAATTATCAAAAGTTAAAAAACACAACCATCACATCTATTTTATAGTATTAGACTTTCACTCTTTTTTGACTATTTAACTTTAAAATTTATGATTTGCAAAATATTCTGACATGATGGTTAAAAATGAAGTCACTTTCGGATTCAGTGCTAAAAAATTTATAAAAATCAATTATCAAAAGTTAAAAAAACAGAACCATATCAGGCTTGTGTATTTAGAGATCTTTGCATCTAATCTTTAATTGGACGTCAAAAACTGTCAATTTTGAACATGTAAGTAAAAGTTTTGTGACTGCCCTTTAATTTGCCATGGAATAGCATAACGATAAGATAAAAATATGTATAAGCACAAAAAATCCACTTTTATAATTTTTACCAATGGACTATTTTTGCATAGGTTAAATAGGGCAAGTGCCCAGGTCGCCAGTTGAAAAGAGGCACCAAATTAACTGGATCAATTAGATAAAATTATAATACATATTGTATAATTTTAAAATTTAATTTGGAGTATCAATAATTTATGTTTGTGACAAACTACTGATTTTATAGAACTTGTGGCTATTCACATATTTATGTGCTGCCTTCCGGCACTCAATAATTTTGAATGTTTTTCTTTAAATATAAATACAAACTGAAACTTACTTAGAAACACCTTCATTTAGCTAATGCTTAACTTTACCATTATTTAAATCTTTAAATTAAAAGCAAATGTATATTGTATTTATTTATCTGATAAGACAAGCTACACTTTTATATGTGAGGGGTAGAATAATGACATAATATGCATTTATAATACCGAAGACAAATTTTTAATACCTCTCTCCACATCCTTTTAAGAAATGATACAAGTATTAATAATAGTCAAAATATTTATTTGTTTTCAAATTATAATTTTTGAGCTGAAATTAATTCAGCCCTTATTGCTAAAGTGCATGCACATCTGAGAGCAGACCACCTATTTATCCACTCCCCCATCTTCGTGCATTGCTATGTTTACAGAGCTCCCAATGAATGCTTTTGCCCTGGGTCCCTATTCGTTTTAAGTCTGTGCCTGTTTGTATTGATACTTTAGATTAGGGGTGCACAACCTTTTTAAGAGAAGGGCCACTTACAAAAATGTCTGAGTTGTCGCGGGCCACATCAGTAATACAGAGAGAATTCTATTTCAGGGGTGGGGAGGAATGTGGCCTATTAAAAAACCTGGTTTCAGGGTGATGGCAGTTTTACCCCTTTAGGTTCCCCTACCCAGTCAACATACCCAATTCAATTGGTCTTCAACAGTTTATGTTTATATACATAACAATAGCAAGAATTATTTTCAAAAAGTGAAAATATTCCTTGAATTTATTCGGGGGAATAAATTTTGCTTTATTAAAAGTGCTAAAAAGAAACATAGACATGAAAGTGGCTAGTGCCGAAAAAAATGTGGACTTTATAAATGAAGTTAAATTGACAAATCTCGCCATTTTTCTGCAGCCGATCAACGAAATTTGAGATTTTTCTGCGACTGATCGACAAAATTCGTGATTTTTCCACTCCTTATCAACGAAAAATGCCATTTTTCTACGCCCAGTCAACTGAATTCGCGATTTATCCACGCCCAGTCAACGAAATTCGTGATTCTTAACTGACCGCCGAAATTTTCAGGGTTTTTTTCGCGACGAATTCTCGAAACTCGCGACTTTTACTCATGATAAGCAGCTGAAACTCGCGATTTTTCCTCTGTCCGTTCAACGAAATTTGGGATTTTTCACGCAGATCGACAAAATTCACAATTTTTCCATGCTCCATCAACAGAATTCGCGATTTTTCTGCACCCGATCAAAAGAACTTCCGATTTTTGTTGCGCGATTGACGAAATTCGCGATTTTTCTGGGTCCAGTCAACGAAATTCGAGATTCTTAACTGACTGACGAATTTTTTCCCTTTTCAAATTGGCGAAATTCGCGACTTTTACTCGCGATAATTGACGAAACTCGCGATTTTGATCAACGTTTGCCATTTTTTCGAGCTTCATGGATAAAATTTGCAATTTTACCGTTCCGATAAACGAATTTCGCAATTTTCCTGCACCCGATCGACAGAACTCGCGATTTTTTAGTGCTTGATCGACGAAACTCGCGATTCTTAACTTACTGACGAAATATTTTTTTCGCTCGGCAAATTGTAGTAATTTGCGACTTGTTCTAGAGATAAACTCACAAAACTCGCGATTTTCCCGCAGCCGATGAACAAAATTCGCGATTTTCCACGTCCGATCTACAAAACTTGCGATCTTCTGTTCCAGATCGCAAAACTCGTGATTTTCAGCACCCGATCGACGAAATTCGCGATTTTTCCGCACCCAATCGATGAAACTCGCAATTTTTCACACCCAGTCAAAGAAATTCGCATATGTTAAATGACTGACAATATTTGAAATTTTCCCGCGGCAAATTGGCGAAATTCGTGATTTTTCCGTGATCAATCAACAAAATAAGCGACTTTTCCGCGCGCAGTCGACGAAACATGGGATTATTCTAATCCCGATGATGAAACTAGCGATTATTTTCGTGTCTGATCTATGAACTCGCGGTTTTTTCGCGCCCAGTCAACGAAATTCGCAATTCTTAACTGACTAGTTAAATTTACAATTTTCCCGCTGAAAATTTTCGAAATTCGCGATTTTTTCTCGCGATAAAGTGACGAAACTTGCAATTTTCCCGTGCCCAATCAACAAAATTCGCGACTTTTTCGCGCTATCGACGAAACATGAAATTTTTCCGCGCCTGATCGATGAAATTAGAAATATTTTTCGACTAGCAACCGACGAAATTAAGCAACTCGAGAATTTCCTATATTGATAGAAATGGTATCAGGGATTAATGAAATTCGCGATTTGTAACTGACTGACGAAATTTGCAATTGTTTTCTGCGGCAAATTGATGAAATTCACGATTATTCCTGCAACCTATGGTCAAAAATTGCAATTTTTGCCAATTATAAATTGACGAACTTCGCGGGCCACCAGTTAACCCATCACGGGCCACTTTTGGCCCGCGGGCCACAGGTTGTGCATCCCTACTTTAGATACTTATTAGTTAATACCTCATATTTTTTATGGCAATGGAAATAATATATTTACAGTAATGGATCAAATCATGTTACTATTTTAAATGAGAAAATTGCTCAAAATTCTACACAATTCTTCTTTGGAATAAAATCCCCTTCTGAGGATGTATGAAAAAGAGTGTCACAGGACTTAAGCCTTCTCCATTCAAATAAAGACTAAAAAAAAAAAAAAAAAAAATCCACTTAAACTGTCAAAAAATATCTCATTTTGTCTTCAATGTTTAATAATTCATCTCTGAAAAAACAATGTAGATAAAGAAGCTACTATAAATATTGATTACGTTTATAAAGTGTAAATTTGTAGATTGAACTTTAATGTCAGTTTTAAAAATACCATTTTCATTTCGAACTGATTCTTTCAAATGACTAGATAGTTTCAGAATATTTAACACTTGCAAATTGTAACATGAAATACGATTACAAGCATTGATACTCATTTTTTATTTTCTGTGGAAATTTATTATATCAGGAGGCCTCTGCCCTCATGAATCCCCCTTGCTTTATTATTTTGTAATCACTCCGATAGATAATAACGAAACAATAAAATAAAAGTCAGTCTTAATTCATGTCATCATTTAAGTGCAATTGCTGAACAAAATTGCAAACTGAAAATTAAATGGGAGAAATCTTGAAATTATTAAAAGTCAGTTATATTAAAGAAAATGAAAAAAACCTTCACATGAAAATGGTTTAACATACAATAAACAATGTTGAATTGAGGAGGTGGCCCGCCCGGAACATTTGAGATTTTGTGTTTTCAATGGTCAAAAAGTGCAATTCCCCCCCCCCCCCCCTCCCCTGGAGCTATAGAAATCCTTCCCAGAGGAAAGTGTCTGAATTCAACACTGACAATAAGTCTCAATTATATATCAAATTAGAGAGAAAATATACAATCTGACAACTCTAGTTATGTGCATCATCTTAGTAACATGTGTAGATAATAAAGAGGTTATTTAAGAAATCAATAATAGAACTTTTTCCTGTTTTTCTTCGCTATGTTTTATAAAAAAAAAAAAAAAAAAAAATTGTCTTTTTTTTAACAATTAATTAAAAACAAAACAACAAAAAAAAATGTCTGGTCTACACAGGGTACAAAATATAAGGTTGGATGGAAAAATGAAAAATAGATATTGGTAGATAAAAAACAAACTTCTCATTTTTAATGAAGTGGGCATTTTATGAGTGGATCAAAATCCACGGTAAACTTGGAAGATCAAGCAAATATGTAAATTGCTCCATTCAATATAAAATAACCAAAAAATCCAAAATGTGCATTCAGATTTGTTCTATCTTTATCCAAATTTGCAGACCTCTAAATGCGACAGATTTTCCTAACTATCATCAACAAATAGACAATAAAAAAAAAAAAAAAAAAAAAAAAAAAAAAAAATTAATATACATGCCAGTAAAAATAGGCTTAGAAATTAAAGATTTCACAAAATGTTAGACAATCACATGACTCTTTTTTTTATGGCCCTTTTACTGCTCAAAATTAGTCATCTTTGTCCTTAATAGTGAAAATAGCCAATTTATGCATTAAATCTATTCCCATTGGTCAAAATAGTATTTGCACACAAAGTTTTGTTGCATTTAGTTCAATAGACTTTGTATAGTTAATTTTAAAATCAACCTCCAAACACCTCTACTTAAATTATAGACTCTTTGTTGCAATGTTAGCCATTGTAAAATAAATCACTTAGTTTTTAGAAAAAGGCCTTTCTCCATTCTCTTTTGGGGTCTAAAGAGCTCAGATGATAAAGGTGGTAAGTGACACAATCATCATTGAGCCTGAGGCTCAGGCCCTGACAAGTGATAAATTGCTGAATATTCTTTAGGGTAACAACTGTATACAAGTTACAACAACAGTAGAGTTAATTATGCACCAAACCATGTTTGCTAAAATATAATAAATGGCTATGAAACTGCTTCAGAGAAATATTTTAAACATTAAAAGTATAAAATAAAATATAAATAAGAAGTAAATAATTTTTTTTAATGTATGCTTTTATCAATTAATAGTTTAATATAAATTAAATTATGATTAAACATTGAGGAAAAAATTTAGAAATCTCAAACAGATAATTTAAATCTAAATAATGTTTTTTCCCCCTTTTCCTGCTGCCCCAGTAGCAGAAAATTCAGCGGCAGGAAATAATCTGCAGGTAAAATATTTTACAATTGAAGCGTTAATCAAACGATCACTTACTTTTGATGTTGTTATGCATTTTATTAATTTTACTAATAATAATCTTAAGTTTTTGTATTAAGTAATAAAGAGCCAAACATAATATAAAGCGAAATAAAGGTTCAATAGAAAAATAATCTGCAAACGAGAAAAGAAAATCTGCGACTCCCGTCTCGAACTTTCTGCTAACGGGCCTGCTGCCATATCTTAGAAAAGAAATACAGAAAAAATTATAATTTAAAAAAATGAAATGACTAGTTTTGGTTTTCTATTTTATGTCAAGATAAACCAAGCAATGAATTTTCCATAATCAAGGCTCATGTTAAATTAACATATTGTAACAATTTTTTTTGAAAAAACTACATGAATTGTAGTCCTGAAATTAGGCATGATTTTTTATTCTTTTTTCTTCACATTTTAACAGCTTGAAGTAAAAGCAAATATCATTCACCCGCAAGAAAAGTGACACATCTCAGCAAAAGAAAATTTCACAGGAGAGGCAAAAGAAAATGTGCATATATTTACGGTAACATGAAATTATAGCTCTTAGCTCTGCATACAAGAGTAAAAATGTACATAAAACAGTAAAACCCTTTAGAATGAAGATGAAGTTTGGAGGATTGAGTAAATTTACCTCCCCACATAATCCACATTTCTTCTGTGGTCCCGAATGGACATATAGCATAATAAATCGATTTTCTGTATAGCTACACTTATGAAACTTTTTCTGTAGCAAGACACACTTATGACAGGCCTTTTAGTTTAATAAAAACACAAAATGAATTTTCACGAGATGTGTCACTTTTCTTGTTGGTGGGCGATATATATAATCTTAAAGGTTTATAATATTTATCAGTAGGTAATAATTCACATGTTATTTTTTTTGCATAAAATTGGTTCTAAAGTGATAATGAAAAAGGTGACAAAATCACAACAGAAGGGATGGTATGATTTGAGTGTGACTGCGACATAGGAAATCAGGTTAATAAAGGAACAAGATCTGCAGAATGTAATTAATAGATGACCTCTTATGTTAGATTTTTAACTTAAAATTGTATAAGTTTTGCTCATTAAAATACACCATAACTCAAAAAAGTCCCAGAAGTTGACATTTCTGGTTAAAATATGCAACAGATGGCATATTTGCAAATAAGGGATTCAAACAGCAAATTAGACTACAGCTTGTTGATTTTTACAAGTCAAAATTGGTACGTTGGTATAAAGATCTCAACTCAAAAATTTCAAAACAATTCATTTACACTTAAAGTAAGAGTCATTATGTTAGAAAATGCTGAATCATACTAGAAATATATACTTTAAAACTGCCCCTCTCCTACTGTTTTTTCAGTAATTGTAGTAAACAATTATGAAGTAGTCTTTCCTAGTACAATAAAATCCCGCTAATTTACCTCCCAATATCTCAACATTCAATAAGTTCTTTTTTTTTTTTTTAAATCACAGAATGATTTATGGTGGTCAAATATAACATTATCTTTGAAATAATGATATTGGAATAGGTTATTGTGGTTAAATATTTTCTTTTAAAAAGGCATACCATATAAAATTCTGTAAGGCTATCACCAAAGTTTGTATTTATTATGATCTATATTTACTGTAAAAATATTCAAATTAGTATGATATCTAACTATGTTGTTGATCTAGATTAGGAGATTTAATTTTTAACAATAATTTTATCTCAGAAACATGCAGTAAATATCATGAGTTGTGAATAACCCACCCCTTACCAAATAAAATTCAATATTTCTGGTACCTTTTACCTTCTTAGCCTACATTAGGTCGTTTGCAGGACTATTGTATATGACAGTTTTAAGAAAAAGAAAAATCGATATCACCAAATTAAATTAATCAAAAGTAAATATAAATTGTCAAAAGAATAAATATACACAAATATGCAGTGAAAACTAATTTTATTTTTTAAGCATAAGTTACATACTTGTATATCTTTTGCACTTCTTTTTATAGAAAAAATGCTATACATCCTTTCATTTATAAATTCCTCAACAATTAAATACATTTTAAACAATAAAATGTTACAACATTCCTATAATAATATATCAGGGAAACTACCATAGGAACAATAAAATATAAAAACTAAACTCTGTAAATTCAATTAAACATTTTAACATATTCTTTTAAAAATATCGCTGCATCAAAGTTAAACAGAACAAAGAAAATGAGATTCATAAAACATTAAGATTACTAACAATCTAAACAGTAAATAATAAATAAAAAGTATTTGTTGCATTGGCACTTGCATATTAGCCTCATTGAGCTCCATATATAACAGGAGATCTCTCTTCCTATTACCCAACATGATTTACAGCAATCAGCATGGAAGGATACATTCATTAACAATAGTTTTAGTTTGCATTCATGGCAAAAGATGTTGTTAATTGCATCACCTTACATGATTAGAGAAGCATAAATTAGTATAATAGTAAGTCCTAACACTAATATCTAATATTGACAATACAGACTATTTTTTTCTTCTGCCTTGCATGCTCCATTTGCCTTGCAAGCTTCTGACTGCTGATTCAGATCTCCTGTTATATATAGAGCTCAGTGATTAGCCTAGACTTATTTTAACAAATGATGTCAACACAAATGCAATGAAGTTTAGACACTTCTTTTCACAAACTCATGTTTTTAAAACATGCTACCATCATACATCTTAATTGAATTGAATAATTTGTAATACTTTCATTGGTTTTAACATCCATTTATAACTTACATGTTGTAGTGTTCCAGTTTTTAATAAAATTATTTTAATAGTTGCATCGTTTATTTCAGAAACTTCCCGAAGTGCAAACTTTCAATATTTTAAAGAAAATGCTGTAACAGTTATGGAGTTTCAGCAGAAAAAGAACATTTCTAGGCTCAAAACAAGAGTATATAGAACCAGTAGCGCCAACTTTTGAAAAATATTGAGTGGGCTCAAAAATTTTTGAGTATAATAACACATACATTTTTTCCCTTAACGCGTGTTTTAGAAACAGGGGTGGGGAAGGAGTGAATGAATAGAGATGATAATTCAAAGTCAAATTATGGTTTTTCTAAGTAAAATATAAAATTATTATAATTCAATAAATAATTAAATTAAATCATATTCTCGTAAGTTCTTCCTTATAAATACATTAATATTTATTATAAATAGCATGAAAATTACTAAGTATTGTAAGTGCAAAAAACTAAATGTCAAGTAAAACAAACAGTTTAGTCACCTAAGTACTTTATTGATTCAAGACTTTAAAACAGATGACAAAATATGCAGGAAATTTGTTTTTGAGAGAAATTTAATTATACATTCGCTGAAGGGACTTTCAGTACTCCTTCCTGTAAGTTTAATTGATGTCCTTACTATTTTTCAAACAAAATTATTTTGTTAACGTCAATAAAGCCAAATTTTATTTCATCGATTAAATAAATAAAGGCATAATTAACGAATTAAATCAATAGAAATTGGGTGAGTGGAGATATCAAATTATTGGGTGGGCTCACGTCCCACAGGCCCATATAAGTTGGCGCCCTTTTATAGAACCTTATTTTAGTGGATTTCTGCACAAATTGAAGCATCTATCAATTAACTTAAAAAAGAAAAGAAAACAGTGTTAACTCATTTGAGTTTTTTATTAGTTATTGAGTTTCAAAAATGAACAATTAAATTATCCTCTATAAATAAGACTTTTCTTGTATCAAATCATGCAATTTATACTGATCGACAAAAGAGCAATTTTTCATATGATTCACAAGTTTATGTCATTATCATTACTAATAAAATCCACGAACCAGGTATGGTTAATAGACAAGTACCATAAATTCTACCAGCCATCTATGATGATATAACATAAAATGCCTCTTTGCAAACTGCTAAACTAGAGTCTTCCTTTTTGATTCTGGTTTCATTATCAAACCCAGGGTAATAGTAATTGCCTGTATTTGTCTGTGTAATTCTTTATGCAAGGATGAGAACATCCAAATTGCATAAAAGAGAAAAACTTTTGCCCTTCTTTCATAGCGAGACCCACTCCCCCTTTTTTCCTGCAGGGAGGGGGATTTAAATGATTGATTATTTATTTATAATTACTACAAAGTTACAAATATAGGAAAAAGTTTAAAAAAAAAATTAAGGTGTTAATGATTTTTGGAGCAGAGAGGCAGAAATTTTCAGGAGTTTTATTTATTTAAACTACAGAGTAACAAATGTAAGAGAAAATTAAATAAATGAAAAAAAAGCCTTTTATTTAAACTTTGTTCAGTAAGGATGGGAGGAAGGGGAGATTTAGATAATTAGTTACTTACTGTTGCTACAACAAAGTTTACTTAATGGTGATGATCATTGAAATGATTACTTCAATAATGATTATTACTGAAATGATTATTTACTCACTGTTGCTAAAAAAGAGTGCAGAATATATAAATAAAATAACATTAAAGATTTTAAACCTTGTATGCGGGGAAAGAAGTGAAACTCCAGGGAATTTTGATGAAATGTTGAGGGGGGTGGAACCCCCCCTCCAAAAAAAAAAAACAATTAATGGCAAGATACATATAACTGAAAACTTCTAAAATATTAGAAAAAAAAAAAAAGAGAAACAATCATAGTTTTCCAGAATGTTTGAATTTCTAATGTACACCTGTATATCAATTAAACCCTTAACCAGAAACGTGAAAATCCCGTACACAAACAGAACATTTAATAATTTACCAAATAGTGAACTTAAACATTTAATCTTTAATAGTAATGCATTAACAGAATCAGTTTTTTAATATAACAGCATAAAAATAAGTTTTGAACGTCGGAGAGAGAAAATATTAAGAGCAGATATGTAGACGCAACCATCTCACAGATGGTACATTTCCGGTTAAGAGTTAAATGTATAAATTATAAAAAGTTACTTTTTAATTTAGTACATATGCACAAACAGGCACATATACATCAAGTAAAAACTTAATCCTTGGGTAACTCGACATTCTGGTTAAATTGTGTTTTATAAACAAATGACTGGATTAACATACTTTCTATGAGACTTTCTCCAATTAAAAACAATAGATTACTTTCTCCAATAACTTAGCACTTTTTGTGAAAAATTCGGTTACACCAACATCGACTCAAACTGAAGCATAAAAGATATTCTTTTAAGTTTGGCACTCTAGAATCACAAAAAGCCCTGTCCTTTAAACATTGCTTTGTTTTATCAACGCAAGAGTAAGTTATTCTATTTAATAAAAATAGAGAATAATTTGTTAATTCCCTAAAAAGTGAAAAACAAAACAAAACAAAGCTAATAATTGAAAACTATTTTATTCAAAAGCATTTTAAAAAGTAAATTACACTGGCCTACAAAATTAAACTTTTTTTTTTGTCCTTTAAATAAACGATATATTTTTATACTAATTTGGGATCGCAGAATATGAATTAATGATTAAAATTTTAATGTTAGCTCTCAGTGTAAAAATACAGATGCGCAAAGTTAAGGTTTCCTCCCAAAATATGCATTTTTAAATCCTTATCATATTATAAATGTGAATGTGTCCGAAAGTTTGAATGAAGTCAACATCAAAACGGATGAATTAATGTCTTTGTACCTTTGAATATACATAGATTAGAAACCAGAAATGAACATAGGCTGTGCTTCATTTATTTTATTCAAATAATTTTCTTAATATTTGAAAATTTTATTACTTTTCATACAGAATCAATTGGCAATTTTTCTGAAAATTTAACTATCTTTCTTTTTTTCGTTGCCAAAAAATAAAAACCCGGAATAATTTCTCCTCAGTAATTAATTTTAAATTGAAGGATTTTCATGCGAGAAAAGAAAATGAAATAAATAAACTTAGAATAGATACTTTCAGTATGATGTCAATCATAACGTTTTGCTTGGAAAATGACTCCAAACAATCGGTTTCTACAATTTATTTTTTATTTCATGTGTACATTTTGTGCTATCATGTGTGCTATCATTTGTGTTTCATGTGTGCTATGTTTTTTAATACTTTATAAGCAGAGGTAACATTTTCTACCAATTATATTAAATAAGAAATGAAACGTAGCAACTATTTTTTGGAGGTTTATCGTCTGCGCATAGATAATGAAAAGACTTAATTTTTAATTTAAAATGAGAAAAAAGCTTTAAAAAAATGTTTGGAAAAAAATGAATAGTAAATGTCAATAATATGTACCATAAAATTATCCATGCCGAAAATGTCATGATTAGCATAAAAAATCCTGAATAAAAATTTCTTCTCAACAATTAATTTTCTATTAAAGATTTTTACGTCAAATGAAAATGAAATAAAAAATTAAGAATAAAAAAAGATGAATATATCGTCACTTTGGAATTAAAACAGAAATGTTCAAGCATTTCTAAATAAAAATAATATAAGTTGAATGGATCTGAATAAGTACGGAAATCAAAAAAATACAAATTTGACACCAAATAACAACTAAAATACACTCTTCAAATAGAATTCTCCCAGCATTGTTTTTTCCTTTTACGAGCGATTTTACTTGGCCCTCCTTTTTTTCATTGGTTGCAGTTTCATTTCACGTTTATCTTATTTGGCACAAAATTTCACTTTTTTATGACTGAGTTATATTAAGGCCCTACAAATAAGAAAATCGTCTGTTATAAAATGTGATAAAGAATTGGTTAATTATATACACTTTTCATTATCATGAGTGAAATGATTTTCTGAATTAATGTATTTATCTTTTCTTTTAATGCTATGTGAACGATGTCACGGGTAACTGCTAGTTAATATATAAACAATACTGGAAATTTAACCTATAAATTTTTCAACAGAAATCGATTTTGAGAAGCTTCAAATATGCAAATCTAAAATTACAGCTCATTCCATCAAGTAGTTTTTGAAGATATGTATAAACAAGTAAAAATTAAATAAAAAAAAAAAAAAGGACTGTGTAAAATGCAAACTAATTAATTATTTCTCATCAATGTTAAACTATATTTTATACTACTTACCTATTTTTTTATTTACTTGTATTGATGACTTTTAAGTTGTGTTTAATTGTTAGTTCCTATCTATAAACACGGTTTTGATGAGGTTCTATGACGGTTAGAGTTACAGTAAAGCTAGATATCCTACCTACACAACTTTCAGGTTGTGCAATATTTAAACAGAGCTTCTGACTGTAAAACAGTCAATGAAACATCTTCTTTATTTTGAAAGACCTATCCAATGATATGCCACTCAATAGGGTGCGTAAAATTTTTTTTTGTCTCTACTGCCATTTTGTATCTTATGGCTGCCATTTTGAATTTATAAAAGCAAAACTTAGCCTATAACCATCGAACGGTTAAGACGAATCAATAGAGACCTCATTCATTAAAATCCATCCAGTCGTTGGGATGTTTCGAGGGTGTAAAGAAATCCACATACCCAGATATGCGTGAAACACATAACCCTTCTTGGCAGTCGGGTAAAAATTAAGGCTGTGTGAAGTAACAAGATTAACCCATTCGGAACCAAGCACATCTTACTTGAATTTTATTTGGTTGGCACCACTATTTTTTAACACAACTTTCACTTGTACTTTGACAATATTTTCAAGAGAAATTTACTAAAAAAATTATTTTAAACGTACAGTGGTACGTAAATAATATAAAAATAGTCGTCAGTGGCAGCCCTGCTAATATAGCGTCCGATAAGGGTTAAGAACAAAGTTGGGCATCCCATATGGAGTCTTCAATAAATTTAATTTTAGATATCAAACAGGAAATCATTTGAAGTAATTTGGATATATACTGATGTAACATTTGAAATTCCTAATACTAAATACCTTTTTAATCTCTATATAATAAAACACAGTGTAACGCATCCGGGACGAACCCATCAATCTTATCAGTCTCTGATAAGATAGAGCCACGTTATGCTTAATTTTGATTTGAGATGTGCGTGAGAAAACTTATCTGCCCAAATACAAATCTTTTCTACCTGAAATCCCTTCTGTTCAAAATAATTTTCTATAAAAGATTCGAGTCATTCCTTTTGTGATTCATTGCAAAAAAAAATTTAAACCATGGAGCTATGAAGATTAAAGGAGACGACATAAATGACATCACTTGAAGCGGTCTCACCCCTGCTGTGTGACATCAGCCGTGGGTAAACGAAAGAAAAACACCAATAGGCGTCAAGAACACTTTAACAATGCTTCCCCCTCCATTCTTTCGGATGGGGTTCAACCCGAGATACCTATTTATTAATCAATATATAAAAATATTTTTGGAGGGAAGGGGAGGGGGGGGGGGGGTGTTAAACAATAAAAATACAATTTCAAAGTGTTATTTAAAAAAAAATAGTATTTCAATAGTTGCTGAAGACTTTTTTAATTACGCAGTTTTATTGCATATTTGTTAAATTTTTGTTTTATTAAGAAATCTTTATTTTGTTACAGTATATTAGCCGGAAAACCTGGTTACCCTGAAATATTCTAAATGCTAATTGTATGTTTATTAGAATATAATCTAGCCACACTTTGCTCATCTAAACGCTTGCATATTGTCGATTATTTTTTATCAGTTTTTAAAATTTTAAGTGAAAAACACAATTTTTACCCACCGTCCTAAGACGGGCATTTACACTAGTATTATTCTAAAAGAAACTGCAATGCCTAAAAACTACTTAATGGAATGAATTGCAATTTTAGATTCACATGTTTGAAGCTTCTAGAAATAGACTTCTGTAAAAATTTATAGGTTACGTTTCATATATTTTTTATAATCTTATTTTAAAAATACCCATTTTTGGAAAAAAATCTTAATTTTGTGCATCTGTATTTCCAAAACAAGAACTAATGAAGGTTTTTAATAGTGATATTTGTGTTCAGTGGGTTAATTTCATTTTCATACAGAATTGCACACTTTCACTTCAAGGACAATTTCACTGTTGACCAGTGTTATTCAACTTGTAACTTTGATTATAATGCATGTTTTTTAAAATAATAATGCAGTATAATAAAACCTCTAAATAGCAGATAATTTAGGACAGCAAAGTTTGCCTGCTAAGCAGAGATAAAAACAAAACAAAACAAAAATGGTGGGTATTAAGAAATGGAAAAGAATTTTCTAAATAGAGGCAGCTTCTATTCAGGAACATTCATTTTAGAGATTTTACTGTACCATATATAATTAACAAAATACATAATATACTTATATATTGTTAAAATACATTTAACACAAAAACGCCCAATATTCGGATAACACAACACATTTTGTATTTCCCAAGTAGTATTGATCTAAGTTCCACTGTATATAACCTTACTTCAAATTTTATATCATCAGTTTATGTACATGTTATTTTCTTATAAATGTGTGAATGTTACAATAGATTGAGAGTATTGTAAATGTTGATTAGACAATTTCATAAAATGCTGTCAAATCCCATCAGAGATGGCAGGTATAATTTTAACAAGCACCAGTAAAACTAACAAGAAATGTAACATATGTGCAGTAATTACATATAACTAGACTGTAATATTAATACAATACTGTGAACACAAAAAAGATCAAATTACTTGATCATAAATAAGACAGAACTATATTAATAAAATTCTGGCACAAATCTTCTGAGAGTTGCATAATTTCAACATTTCACATATATATCTATGTATTAGTGAAAAGTTAAAAATATACATAAATAGAATACTGAAGGTACAATATAAATACACATAAAGAATATATAGGAGAGAATATAATGCAAATAACAACTGTATATATATGACTTAGTATTTTGATTTTTCAACAGGTACTTTAAATGTTAAAATATCAAATATATAAAATCTTTTTGGAATTAAAAGTTAAATAACCTATTAAATGGAGAGTAAGTAAAATCAATTTGAAATTTTTATGTATATTATACATATAAAATGAAGTTTTAATTTTCATGTGATATTATTAAAAATTCCATCCTATACTCCATTACACACGTAGTATAAAGCTTATACAAACAATCTCTAAAAAAAAAGAAATAAAATTCTATTCCTTGACAATATGATGAAAATCTGCAATGTTTTATGAGGTTTTTTTTTTTTTAATTCCTCTCTATAAATATGAAAAAGCTGGTAAAAATTACCAAATGTAACAAGTAATTATTTACCAATAAAATGTATGAATCTGTTATTAATCAATAAAATTATGAAAAATTAAAACTTAATTTCAAATAAACATAGGATTCTTTAAAACAAAATGTGATTGTTGGTTATTATGAATGACAATGAAGTCTCAAATGGACTAAAAGCACCATGTACAGAAAAAAAAATCAAAATGTATAATATTGAATAAAATAAATGCAAGATTTTTAAAAATCAAAATACAAATGTTAGTTGGTACAAAATGCCTGAGGTCCCATGGGACAAAAGCACCATGTAAAAACAGTTAGAATACATAAATTTCCTTTGCAGACCTTACTATTATGAAACATGTAGCTTTTTGAATGATTACTTTAATTTTATTTTTTTTTAGTTTATATTTATATTTTTATAAATATTTATTTAATTTAATTTTATTACTTATTTTTATATTTAATTTTATTACTTCCTATTAGAAGGCAGCTTCAACAAAATATCAACATATTAGCAATCCTCTATTTTGTGTGTTATCAATAAGTTGTAAACACTCTCTAATTATAATATTTTTTTTTAGAAAAGTATAATATATTTTTGAAAGAAAAATTGATTTTTATATCTTTCCTGAAAGGTAGCAGAACTATTACTATAACTGCAGGATTCATGATAGTTTATGCTCTTATCTTTAATTTTAGATAATTTTTTTTCAGGGATGATAAATTAAAATTTTCCTCCCAAATGGATACCTAACAAATGGAGAATTTCATCACTGAAAAATACTTATACAAAAAAACAATTAAAGAAAGAAATCATGAAATTTGCGTTCACAATAGTTTACACACATGATGTATGTGTACATGCCATCTTTTTAAAATACTTTTAAGCATTTTGATAAACATAGGGTTGCCATTGCCTAATGGCATCAAAAAAAGCTGCTTTATTAGCCATGTAGCTGACCCACCCGGCGTTGCCCAGGCTCATGATAATATTCTTAAATAAACCTTAAATTTGCATAATTTTATATCTGTAGCTGTATTTTGCCCGAAATACATGTGAAAAATTGGTAAAAAAGCAAACAAACAAAAAACTGATTTTTACTGGTGAAGGATTAAGGTTTCAATTTTTGTTATCTCCCCGTAATTCTCTAACTGCAGTGCACTTTATTAAGACAAAATAAAAGATACATTTTATCCGCCTAGTAACACTTTTCACATTTCATTCGCATTCCTAATTTAAGCTGCTATGCAGAATTTACCCAGACATTTTACATCTATCCCTTTGACTGTTACACACACACACACACAAAAAAAAAAAAAAAAAAAAAAAAAAAAAAAAAAAAAATAGACAATGTAATCTTCTGCTGACTTGACTGTACTGATATTTAAAAAATATCTTAGCTAAATAAAATCAATTCTATATAGGTTGAATATCATGCATGCAAAATTTATTAACATTATTGTTACTTATTTGTAACTTTAGCAACATAAAAATTCTACTGTTATTATTATTATTAAAATGATAAAAAATTATTTAATACATAAATCCTTAAAAAAAAATTAGATCAATGAATAATAGCTTCAAAAATATCCACAACAAATGGAAAAGAATAATATCCTATGAAAGTTAATTTTTGTTGAATTAAAATTTTAGCATGTTGAATTGTTTAACTAAAATAAATAAAGCACAGTTAATATTAAACAAAAGAATTCTTTGTGTGCCTACTATTTAAATAACATTAGAAAAATGTTTTACACATTAAGTATATTATAAAATACAACACTGTGAAATATTTAAAACTTTTTTAAAATTCCAAATTTTAACAACAAATACATCTATTTAGGCACACTGATTAAAGTTTTCAATTGAAGATAGTTTAAGAAACTTTGATTTCAGTCGATCAAACAATTCCATAAAGGCAAATTGTTTAAGCAAATAGTGGAAAAAATATATAAGAAAGAAGAAAAGCACTTGTTTATTTTAGCATCCCCAAAAGATGAATCAAAAAGTAACCGATATTTATCTTAAAGTTAGGCAATAAAATCTCTCTAAATGTTTGCTTAATACATACAAGGTATATGCATACTTATAATATACATTATATATGTATGCATTATTTTGTGTAGTATGTATGCCTGCATTACTTTGTGTTTATTATGTTGTCATTTTTGTGCACATGCATGTATTAGGTATATATTATTCACATTTCCCTATTACATTTACACTACATTCATGCTTCACAAACTTAGCAAAATTGTAACTGCACGCTTGGCATAATCGCAATTGCAGGGGTCACCATAATAATGAAGTATCAAAAGATATGTTTAATTTGAGCAGCAAAAGAAATAGAAATAGTTTTTGGACATGTTTCACAGTAACTACCAATAATTTATGTTTCCACTGAAATACTTATAAATGTGCTTTATATATATATATATATATATATATATATATATATTTGTAAACAAAAGGTGAAACTGATATTAAGCTGACAATTACTTCTCATGGATTATTTTCTTAAATGAATTAAAAGTTATAATTAATAATTAAAAAAATATATATATATTGTAATGCTAAAAAAAATTTAAAGTAAAAAGATTTTTCATATTTTGAATAAATTAATTCTAAATATACTAAATTTATACAATACAACTTAAATTCATTCAATGATTTTTTTCAATGATATTTTCTCTCATTAAATTTACATTTCAAATAAATAATCTAAAATAATGCCACAAGTTCATTATGTCACACTGGTCTCCACACTAATTTTGCTGATATTGCTTTAAGAAGTTGGCCCCAATCCCTCTAACATTTTGAAGATAAAATACATGTGGCTAATTTTTATGCACCTTACATAAATTTTTACATGCAATTTCAAAAATATTTTTAGCACCAAGAACTTGACATATTAATTTTCCCAACAGATAAATATTGTCAAGATATGATAAAATGGTAAAAATAACAAAATTACTAGAAGGGCAAATCACTGTGTAAGCAAAAGAGCACAATTATCTATAATAATAAGTAATACAATAAAGCAGAAATTATCAGGAAATCAGCTACCTAGGAAAATGTAAATAATGAATAGAACTTTCATGTAAATATTACCTGGCTCCTAGAAGCATGTTAATGAAGTTATGTAATGAACTATTTAATAACTAAATATGATACTTCTGTTTAAACATCCAGAAATTCAGGATAGATATTAGCAAGTTTGAACAAAATTATTACAGAAGGTTCTAGATATAGGTATCCCTAAAAAGTGATATATTTTTATATTGGTAATTATTACCCTTTTCTCTCTCTCTCTCATTTATTTAAAAAATTTTCAAATTTGAGAACCTTCTTTATGAAACAATGTACACTAGAGGATGTATTTAAAAGGCAGATTCACAAACAAAGTTTTATCTGTTGCTGTGCTGTTATTCAAATTTGTTATCCACTATTTCTTTGTTCCAGTACTACACGTAAACTTGCCAAAATATGCAATTACATTACCAAACAATCAGAAAACATACAAGTATCATATTTGAAATTTAAGATTCAAACCTTTAAATTTCAAAATGTACAAATATGAGGGAAAAAATCTGGCAGCTATTACCAATTTCTAGTTATTGGTAACAAATCCTCCCTTCTCCATATACACATTATTTAATCACGGATTTTGAAAAAGCACATAATTTTTATACCGAAGAAAGAAAGAATAATTTTATAAAATGATATAAACCCAGTCACCAGTTAAAATAGATAATATAATGCTTGCAAGTGATGATCAGACGACTGCATTCGTTGAGCCCCTGGCACACAGTTCCCAGTATAGAACGACTAGCTAATAAGTAAAGAGTAGTGTTTTGTATATCCCTTCATCTTTTAAAAGTTTTTATTTTTATTATTATTATGAGAAATAGATGCAAGTTTGTACTATAAATGCATTTTGAAAATTTTAGAAAGTTTTTTTTATGCAAAAACAAACATACAATACCTTAATAAAGCTTAATATTCCATACAATTATATAGCATTTATCAGTTAACTTTAATATTGTATTTTTGAGATTACTGATCAACGATTAATATTAATTTTGGATAATGCATTCTTATTCTAACAATTTCACTATGCACAATCTTTCAGTGCCTTACAATAACATCAGCAAAAATATGATTTTTTTAGAGAAAAAAACAATTGCTTAAGTAGTGCTCTTGCTGCAAGTTATTATTATAATTAAATAATAAAACTCTGCATAAATCACCATAAAAATATAAAAACACACAGGATGTGTTTCAAGCTTGAACTATTAACAGCTGGTTATCAGCCGAAGTAAACATGTGTCTGTAAGGAGACAAGGTCACAAATGAACTTAATTTTACATCATCTACTTTCATTACAAAGATCTATTTTCATTTATTATTATTATTATTTTATAATGTATAATATATTTGTTTAAGTTTGTAAAAACCTTACACACTGAAATCAAAATTATAATTTTAACTTATAACCTCATTCATCAATTTTTAGTCCTTTCAATCTCCTTGACATTTTTATTATTTATGCTTCTTAATTCAATATTTATTTTATTAAACACGCTAATTATAAATAAAATTTTTAGTGTAGAAAAATTTCAAACTTTAAACAGGCACCTAAAGAATTATTTTATAAAATTACTATCTTGTTACTACACATAAAAATAGCCATTTTTTTTTGAAAAAATAATGGATTAATATTATTATAGTATAATTGATATTTTAATATTAATTATTAATATTATATGTAGTCAGAGGCATTTTTCACAAGTAACACAGCAAATCAGGATTGAAACCAGTCTGATATAGTACAACAAGGATTGTTTGATTAATTAATATTTTAACTCAATTACAAAAACTTGATTTCTACTTTTGCTCACTATTGAGAATGCCATATATATACAAACATTTAAAAATGTTTTATACATCTCTGATATTTAAAATACTAAATTATATATTAAAATATATAAACTGATTCTGCAACATCACACAATTCTTTGGTGTAAATGTAAAATAAGTGTCTCTCTAAGGCCATTATACATAAACTACCTTATTGCTGAAGTACTTTGTACAATAACATATTAATCCCTAATATTTTATAATACAAAATGTACAAATTTCACAGCAAGTGCACTTACACAAATGTCATTATTTCTTCTCTAATCCCTTTGCTTCTAACTGCAGAAGTTGAACTAGAAATCCATCATTGGGTCTTACTTCCCTTTGTTTTCTGATAGTACGCAAGGCCTCGAGAGCAGTCATGTTTTTCTTAATCATAAGATAGGCAGCTACAAATGTAGAAGATCTGGAAAGTCCCATGAGACAATGAACTAAAACTTTCCCTACAAGTGAAAAAATTAAAATTAAGTTACAGATGTATAAGTTAATACAGTAGACTTCCTCAAATCCACACAGCTTGGGACAAGAGGTTGTGCATATTTTAGAATTTTGCGGATTTCTGATCATTGTTTTGTTTACATTTTTTAAATAGTCATTGAATGTAATAATGCAATCAAAATTGTAATGAATGCTTGCAATATAGTAAAATATTAAAATAATTAAGTAAAGTAATAAACTAAAATGATAAACATAGATAATTAAAAAAATTATTAAAAGTAAAGGTCAAGTAAATCATTAATGTAATATTAAATATGGATAATAAAGATGAGATACATTTTTCTTGAATTATTCAATGATACTTTCCTCATAAAGTCATCCTATTAATTCACATCAAAATCATAAAGTTTTATTTCAGGTTTAGCCAGTCTCAATAACCAAAAAAGCTTTATTAATACATAAATATATTTGGTAAAAAGATTGTGATTACCATATCAGCCATATCTATTTTTTTTTCTTTTTTTTCCCCCCAGAAATAAATTTATACTTCCTTTATGAAAAACCACGAGCTCAGTCATATTATTAAAAATTTCATATTAAAATACATACAGAGTTATATAAAACTAAAAAATTTTGTAATTTTTCCTTTACATCAGAACTGAAAGTTTCATTGTTTACATGTGTGATGATGTATGGATTTTAGGCATTTGCGGATTTGAGGGAGTCTGTCTACTGTACATCAATTGAGGACGGGATTTCCAAAACTTGCCTTATGCGGAAAATAAAATTTAGGGAAATGGCGAAAAATCTCCGACTGCATACATTGGTTTTCATTGTAAACCAAGATTTTACAATGCCAGAAATACATGATAAAACTAATTTTTTATGCAGATCATAGTGCTTTTTTTTTTTATGCAAGCTAACTAACAGAATAGATTGATAGAAAAAACTCAATTTTTTAAATTTTTGATAAGGCAAGTTTTAAAACCCATGTCCTCAATTGTAAGTATATAAGTTGATATAAAAAAAGTTATAAATACTGAAATTAAAGGAAAGAATTTATAGCCCATATTTGAGCAAGATTTGTGTACAATTCTGAGGATTATTGTACAGCATTTTTTAATCCAACAGTAAATAAAATATTTACATTTCAACTTAGTTAATAAGAATAACAGCAATTCATAAATAATTACAAAAATTACATTAAAAAAAAAAAAATCTCATAACTGCACAAACCCATGTTGTCTGATTCAAAATAATAATTATTAAACCTGTTTAAAGATGTAACTAAATTTATGTGAAGGATTACTGCATTATATAAATTTCGAGAAAAATTTACAATTGTTGAACACGTTGTTTTCTAAATTTTAGTAAATATTTAAATTTGCTTCTTATTAATCAAACTTTAAACACTTAAAAATTAGAAAACTAAAATGAGATTTGAAAAAAGTATCTGAACAAATAAAAACAACAAATCTCCTTTGTAAAAATTTGGTTTAATAAGTTAGCTAATATTTATGGCAAGGTACACAAAATTTGAACTTGCTGCAACTGCTATCTTGAACTTATCATGGCAGAAATCAAAATTTTGTGGAAGTCAATTTTTTCCCTGTAGGAGTACATAAAACAAACAGTAATGCATTTGTAAACACTACTTCCCTCATGAAAATTGTCCTTTCTTATTTGAATACGCTATTTGCATTTATCTACATTCAATCTCCACATAATCCATCTATACAGGGGCGTAAACCACCCTGGTCGCGTAGGGGGGTGTAGACTCATAAATTTCCGACTCCAAGAAGAAAAATT